>JBBMOL010001144.1:0-47818 GCA_037954665.1 Laguncularia racemosa
CATCTTTTGGTATCGAGTTTGAGGTTGAGAGAGGGATTTTGCAATTTGGAATTCAGAAATTAGGGATTATTGAGTAGCACATTGATCTAAATTTGTTGACATGAAGCTTGATCTTTTTTCAATTGTGTTGTTGATGTGCTATCTTGTTGTTTAATTGTTGTACACATAGAGACTTGTAACATTCTTGGCTTCCATTGATCGTTGGTCGTGAGTGTGTGTGTCTTAAAGTGGACCATGGGAGTAAGAAGTGTTGATCCTTTATAATCAATTGGAGAAGTATGAATTGTCTTGTTGTATTTTCGGAAGTGAAGAGTAGTAGTTGTGATTTTCAGATTTGAATTTTCAAAATTAAGGTGTGAGTTAAGGAGAAAATTTGAATTTCAAAACACTTAAGTGATTGATTAATTGTGTGTTCATTTTGAATTTGAAATAGCTCCTTACCATTTGTGGAATCTTGCAATTATTGAAGTCATTTTGAATTTGAAATTTGAGCTGCCTTTTGCTATTGTAGTTGTGGTTTGATAATTGTGTGGAAATGGGAAGTGCATCGTGACTTGAAGAGGTGTGTGTATAGTGTTGTATTTTGTAAAGTTAGTGAAAGGTTTGTATATTTATTTATTTTTTTAAATTTAGTGTGGTGTTGTGTGTGTTATATAGAGAGCTACTGATTGGTGACGTAAAGGGTGTGGAACTGTGAAGCAAGGGAAGTAGTGTGGTGGTGAAGTTGTGTATTTTTGTATTGTTGAGGTGCTGCTCATTGTGAAGTAATTGGTGTGAAACCAAAGCAAGAAAGGAATGTTGAGTAGTGGAATTTGAAATTCAAACAAAACAATTAAAGTATGAAAGCAATTGAACTCATTACTTAACACTTGTGGTTAAATTTTAAATTCTTAACTACTGAGAAATAATTGTGTGTACTTTTTTTTACATAACTTTACTTGAAGTACTAAGAATTATTTATTTGTGCTTCAATTATTTCACTTGACTTTACTTGAAGTAACAGTAAGCATTTCTTGTTTTGGTTGAGTGTGAGCACCATAGGTGTGTAATGGTATGTTGTTGTTGTGCTTATAGTGAAGTGTATTGTTAACTTATTGAAGTTAGTTAATAACCATGTCAAATGAAGTGCATACTTCTATTACTTTGGTAAATCAAGTAGTGACTTCTTCACCAAGCATTGATGATGGATAAAGGGAAAACTTGTTCCATACTTCTTGTAGGGTACAAGGAAATTTGTATGCAATTATTATTGGTGGTGGTATTTGTACTAATGTTGTAGTTGCATCATTAGTATCAAAGTTAAAACTTGAAACTATCCCACAGCTCAACCCTATACATTACATTGGTTGAATAATTAGGATTTGTCTTTGTGTAACCTAAAGGGTTAGGGTACCCTTCAGTATAAGGGACAAATACTGTGATAAACTTGAATGTGATATTATTCCTATGTGTACATCCCATGTATTACTTGGTAGGCCATGGTTGTATGATAGGATGGTATTACATGATGGGTATAGAAATACTTATATGTTCCAATAGGATGGTAAACATATAGTATTTAACCCTATGTCACTATTAGAGATCCAGAAGATGCAAAGACAGATAAGACAACCATCACAGATTCCTAAGGATCATAGCCACATGATTAAATCTTTAGAAGTTCCTGAGCTTTTTAGTTACACAAGCCAACCCATAGAGCACAAAAATTGTCAAACATAGATGTGCCAACCTTTAGAGGATCCTGATGGTCAGAGTCAGATGAGCAGACCATTAGAGGACCAAATTATTCAGGGGCAGTTGTGTTCACCTTCAGAGATACTAAAGGCTCATGAGCAGTTGAGTAAACCTTTAGGGGATATGAGGGTTAGAGTGATATGAGCAGATCACCAAAGGGCGGCTAGACTGTTCTGAGACATTTGTGTCCACCTTTAGAGGTTTCAAAGGGCCATGAGTAGTTTGCTAACCATTAGAGGGCCATGAAGGCTAGCGACATACAAATGAGTTAGAAAAGGAGGAAATAATATCAATGGAACAGGTTGAGATAGGGGAAACTTTAGTGGATAATGGGGCATTATTTATGTTGCAGATGAGATACATCTTAGAAATGAGGAGAAGAAAGTAATCACCCCCTGTGGTATTTCAGATATTGGGATTCTGCAGTGATACTTCTTTAGGTAGCTTACTAGGAGAAAACAGAGTCTCTATTGCATTTAATCTGTCAGATTTGAGGAAAAATCTTTATAAGGCCCGAGGAGATGATAGGAATCAAAATCCGACAAGACCTATCAGTAGGGCAAAACTAAAGGATTTCAAATCTTGGTGATGAAGGCCCATTTTGAGCAAATCGACCCCATAATTATTTGTTTACTAACCTCTTTCTATTACTTATGTATTGTATATTCAACGGGCACACTTATCAGGCTTTACAGGGTGATGGACAAACTCACTAAGGCTCAGCTTGTGGGTTATCCATGGACCAACCTAAACTGGCAATGCGCTAGGTCGACGTAATCCTATTGAAGAACTAGCATGTTGAAGACTATTTTCACTTCTAATTTATTTATTTGAATCATTTATGTTATAAGTTTTTTTGGGACACTTTTATTTGATTGTGATAGGTGCTTTTAGGACTAGCCACCCTAAAGTGGCATAGTTGTGATTTTGTAGACTTTTTAACCCTAAAGGGAGCAAGTATAAATACTTGCTTAAGCAAGGTTTTGGGGGGAGCTTTTGCTCTATGGGTGATCCCATATCGCTTCAGCACCTTCTCTAATTGCACGTTACAAAAATGTGTTCCCCTATCACTAATTAAAGCACATGGTGTTCCAAACATAGAGAAAAGTTTCTTCAAGAACTTTACCACTACTCTAGCATCATTGGTGGGCAAAGATTGGGCCTCTACCCATTTAGACACATAATCCATCGCCACAAGTATATACTTGTTCCCGAAAGAATTGGGGGAAGGGTCCTATGAAATCAATCCCCCCCCACATCAAAGACCTCACACTGTAATATGAAATTTGGGGCATTTCATCACGTTTTGACATACTCCCCACTCGTTAGCATCTGTCACAAGTCTTCATAAAGTTGAAGGAATCCTTGAATATAGTTAGCTAATAAAATCCTAAGTCCAAAATCTTGTGGGCTGTCCGATTCACACTATAATGACCGCCAGTTGGCCCGGTGTGACAGTGCTTTAAACTCTCCTGCCCTTCTTGCTCGGACACACAATCGTCTAATCACTTGATCTACACAAACACAGAACAAGAATGGTTCCTCCCAAAAATAGTGCTTTAACTTAGCAAAGAAACGCTTCTTTTGCTGAGAAGTTTTGTCAATAGGAGTACTTTTCAGATAAGGTAATTTACAAAATCAGTAAACCAAGGTTTAGAGGTGTTACTTACCTTTTTAAAACTGATAGAGTCCTTTGATGTGCCTAATTCCACTTAAGCACAATCAAAACAATCAAGGAAAAAACACCTTAATTCACAAAACACAAACCGGTTCAATTGAGGGTGATTTCACGCGAAGAATTGATGGAAAAATGATGATCAAATGATATAATTGTAATCTCTAATGATAATTTAACCAAATAACCACAATAAGGCTTGAGAATCAGTGGAAATCGATCAAAATAAAGGGCAACACAAACCGTGAATTCCACTTCCCCTTTCAATACCAAATTCCGTCACAGTGCACTAAAAAATGATAGTGAATTCAACAACTAAAAGAACAATCAATCTTACAAGATTGTTGTCCACGAATTACAAATAACCAATAAGTCCAAGAAAGATTCAAATCTACCTTAGATATGATCACTAGAGAAGAAATGAACAACAACAAAGATGAATCGATATTACTCACGATTTCTCCTTGTTGCACTCGCCACAATTCCAACTTCTTGGGATTAAAATTTGATAAGGAATTTTGGAATTAGGAAACCCTAAGCCCTCTCCACGAAAATGTGAAGTGTTTTTCTGCAAAATTAACCTCCTCAAACCCTCTTAAGCAAGTATTTATACTTGCTACTCCTGGGGGTTAAAAAGTGCTAAAAAATTTACAAAGTTTGCCACTTTTAAGGTGGCTATCCCTAAATAAAAATTTTACAAGGAAATAAAAGTTGTCTCAAAACCAAAATACAACCAAAATAGTTCATAAAAGAAGAAATATATAAAATAAATAGTCTTCAAGATGCCGATCTTCTATAGGATCCATCGGCCTAACTCATCGCCGGGTTTCAGGTCGGTCCATGGATAACCCACAAGCTGAGTCTGAGGGAGTTTGTCCATTGCCCTATAGAATATGATAAGTGTGCCTGTTGGAAAACACAAAAACAAGAATAATAGAAAAGAGGTTAATATAAATAAATTCCGGGGTCAATCTGCTAAAAATGGGCCCTCAATGCCAAGATTAAATTTCCCTTTTATTTTCTTGCCCTAATGATAGGTCTTATCGGATTTTTATTTCGTATCATCTCCTGGGGCCTCAAAAAGATTTGTCCTCAAATCTATAGATCAAATGCAGTAGAGACTTTGTTTCCTCCTAGCAATCCATCTGAAGAAAGTATCTCTACAGAATCCAAATATCTGAAATACTACAGGTGGTGATTGTTTTCCCTCCTCCCTTTGAAGGATTTATCTCATCTACAACACAAATAATGCTCCATTATCCAATAAAATCGCCCTATATCAACCTGTTCCACTGAAACTGTTTCCCCCCTTTTTTAACTCATCTGTATGTGGGTGATCCTCATGGTCTTCTAATGGTTGGCCCAACTGCTCATTACCCTCTAAAACCTCTAAAGTTGAACATAACTGTCTCTGAATATTTAGCTCTCTGGTGGTCTGCTCGTCTGACTATGACCATTAGGGTCCTCTGAAGGTTGGCACATCGTGTCTGCATCTGCACAGTTTTGGTCCCTCTGATGGTTTGATCATGTGGCTATGATCCTCAAGATTCTGTGATGGTTGTTTTATCTGTCTTTGCATCTCCTGGACCTCTGATGGTGACATAGGGGGTTTAATACTATACGTTTTACCATCCTTTTTAAACATATAAGTATTTCTATACCCATCATGTAATACCACCTTCATACAACCATGGTCTGCCAAGTAATATATGGGATGCATAAAGGAGGAAAATATCACATTCAAGCTCATCATAGTACTTGTCCCCTATACTGAAGGGTACCCTAGCCCTTTGGGTCACACAAAGACCATCTTGATCATTCAACCAATGTAATGTATAGGGTTTAGGATGTGGGATAGTTTCAAGTTTCAATTCGTACTAATGATGTAGCTACAACATTAGTAACAACTACCCCCCATCAATAATAATTGCACACAAGTTTCCTTGTACCCTACAAGAAGTATGGAACAAGTTTTTTCTTTGTCCCTCATCAATGGTTTGAAAAAGAAGTCATGTCCCGATGCAATATGTTGCATTTAAAGAAAACATTTCACTAGACATGATTGTACTAAAATCCAACAATACAATAATTATCTTCACACTTCCAAGGTTCAAGTACACAACCAAACCACAAATGAAGTACACTTAACTACTTTCAAGTAGATGGAATTTAAATTTCAACAACAAGTGTTTAAGTAACTAGTTCAATTACTTTCACACATTTAATGAGTTGTTTGAATTTCAAATTCTATTACTCACTTTCCTTTTTCTTGCTAAAGCTTTACACCCACAATGAGTCTTAATGTGCGCACCTTGCACTACAAAAAACTCCACAAATTTACAAACCCCCACTCACACCAAATAATACACATAACACTTTACGGTGCAACAAATTTTTTTTTACTTTCCAAAAGTCACTCCCACGGCAACAACACAAATACAACACTCCAAATTCCACGTAACAATAAGAAATGGCAACAACAACAAATACACTCCTACTTCCCACAATTTAATCCACAATTCACAACAAATGGAAGCTTTAAATTCAAATTCAAAATGAGATCATTAATTGCAATATTCCACAAATGGTAAGGAGCCACTTTTTAAATTCAAATGAACACACAATTAAACAATGACTTAATGTGTGTTTTGAAATTCAAATTGCTTCCTTAACTCACACCTCAAATTTTGGAAATTGCAAATGGTTTCTCCCCCCAATTTAGAATTACACAATGGAAATCACAACAACAAACTTCACAACCTCCTTCACACCACAACTAGTCACGGTAAGAATAAGGCAATTTTTGCAAGTCCCAAAAGTTGTTTTAATTAAACAACACTCTATGCTACTGCCCTTCCACGAGATTATTGACCCTAAAATGATACAACAACCCTTCCAATCCAACTCCAACAATCAGCAAATTAAGCTCCAACCAAGGTAATTTCGTAAGTCACAAACTACACAACACAATTGCGATTCACAACTTGATTAACCCTAATTGAAGATGAATATCACAAAATCAAATAACCATAAATCCCTTCTCCTCAACATGTGCTCTGATACCAAAATATGATGTGCCTAATTCCACTTAAGCACAATCAAAAGAATAAAGGGAAAAAACACCTTAATTCACAAAACACAACCGTTCAATTGAGGGTGATTTCACGCGAAGAATTGATGGAAAAATGATGATCAAATGATATAAATTGTAATCTCTAATGAAAATTTTTAACCAAATAACCACAATAAGGCTTGAGAATCACGTGGAAATTCAGATCAAAATGAAGCAACACAAACCGTGAATTCCACTTCCCCTTTCAATACCAAATTCACGTCACAGTGCACTAAAAATGATAGTGAATTCAACAACTAAAAGAACAATCAATCTTACAAGTTTGTTGTCCACGAATTACAATAACCAATAAGTCCAAGAAAGATTCAAATCTACCTTAGATTGACTCACTAGAGAAGAAATGAACAACAACAAAGATGAATCGATATTACTCACGATTTCTCCTGTTGCACTCGCCACAATTCCAACTTTTTGGGGATTGAAATTGATAAGAGAATTTTGGAATTAGGAAACCCTAAGCCCTCTCAACGAAATGTGAAGTGTTTTTCTGAAAAATTAACCTCCTCAAACCCTCTCTTAAGCAAGTATTTATACTTGCTACTCCTAGGGTTAAAAAGTGCTCAAAATTACAAGTTTGCCATTTTTTAAGGTGGCTATCCCTAAATGAAAATTACAAGGAAAATAAAAGTGTCTCAAAACCAAAATACAACCAAAATAGTTCATAAAAGAAGAAATATATAAAATAAATAGTCTTCAAGATGCCGATCTTCTATAGGATCCATCGGCCTAACTCATCGCCGGTTCAGGTCGGTCCATGGATAACCCACAAGCTGAGTCTGAGGGAGTTTGTCCATTGTCCTATAGAATATGATAAGTGTGCCTGTTGGAAAACACAATACAAGAATAATAGAAAAGAGGTTAATATATAAATAATTCCGGGGTCAATCTGCTCAAAATGGGCCCTCAATGCCAAGATTTGAATTCCTTTAGTTCTTGCCCTAATGATAGGTCTTATCGGATTTTTATTCGTATCATCTCCTCGGGCCTCAAAAGATTTGTCCTCAAATCTGATAGATCAAATGCAGTAGAGACTTTGTTTCCTCCTAGCATCCATCTGAAGAAGTATCTCTACAGAATCCAAATATCTGAAATACTACAGGTGGTGATTGTTTTCTCTCCTCCCTTTGTAGGATGTATCTCATCTACAACACAAATAATGCTCCATTATCCAATAAAGTCGCCTCTATATCAACCTGTTCCACTGAAACTGTTTCCTCCTTTTTTAACTCATCTGTATGTGGCTGATCCTCATGGTCTCTAATGGTTGGCCCAACTGCTCATTACCCTCTAAAACCTCTAAAGTTGAAACATAACTGTCTCTGAATAGTTTAGCTCTCTGGTGGTCTGCTCGTCTGACTATGACCATTAGGATCCTCTGAAGGTTGGCACATCTGGTGTCTGCATCTGCACAGTTTGGTCCTCTGATGGTTTGATCATGTGGCTATGATCCTCAAGATTCTGTGATGGTTGTTTTATCTGTCTTTGCATCTCCTGGACCTCTGATGGTGACATAGGGTTCAATACTATACGTTTTACCATCCTTTTTAACATATAAGTATTTCTATACCCATCATGTAATACCATCCTATCATACAACCATGGTCTGCCAAGTAATATATGGGATGCATAAAGAGGAAGAATATCACATTCAAGCTCATCATAGTACTTGTCCCCTATACTGAAGGGTACCCTAGCCCTTTGGGTCACACAAAGACCATCTTGATCATTCAACCAATGTAATGTATAGGGTTTAGGATGTGGGATAGTTTCAAGTTTCAACTTCGATACTAATGATGTAGCTACAACATTAGTACAACTACCGCCATCAATAATAATTGCACACAAGTTTCCTTGTACCCTACAAGAAGTATGGAACAAGTTTTCTCTTTATCCCTCATCAATGGTTTAGAAAAGAAGTCATGTCCCGATGCAATATGTTAGCATAATGAAACATTTCACTAGACATGATTGTACTAAAATCCAACAATACAATAATTATCTTCACACTTCCAAGGTTCAAGTACACAACCAAACCACAAATGAAGTACACTTAACTACTTTCAAGTAGATGGAATTAAATTCAACAACAAGTGTTTAAGTAACTAGTTCAATTACTTTCACACATTTAATGAGTTGTTTGAATTTCAAATTCTATTACTCACTTTCCTTTTTCTTGCTAAAGCTTTACACCCACAATGAGTCTTAATGTGCAGCACCTTGCACTACACAAAACTCCACAAATTTTACACCGCCACTCACACCACTACATACACATAACACTTTACGGTGCAACAAATTTTTTCTACTTTCCAAAAGTCACTCCCACGGCAACAACACAAATACAAAACTCCACTTCCACGGTAACAATAAGAAATGGCAACAACAACAAATACACTCCTACTTCCCACAATTTAATCCACAATTCACAACAAATGGAAGCTTAATTTCAAATTCAAAATGAGATCTTTAAATTTGCAATATTCCACAAATGGTAAGGAGCCACTTTCAAATTCAAATGAACACACAATTAAACAATGACTTAATGTGTGTTTTGAAATTCAAATTGCTTCCTTAACTCACACCTCAAATCTGGAAATTGCAAATGGTTTCTCCCCAATTTAGAATTACACAATGGAAATCACAACAACAAACTTCACAACCTCCTTCACACCACAACTAGTCACGGTAAGAATAAGGCAATTTTTGCAAGTCCCAAAAGTTGTTGAATTAAACAACACTCTATGCTACTGCCCTTCCACGAGATTATTGACCATAAAATGATACAACAACCTTCCCAATCCAACTCCAACAATCAGCAAATTAAAGCTCCAACCAAGGTAATTTCGTAAGTCACAAACTACACAACACAATTGCGATTCACAATTGATTAACCCTAATTGAAGATGAATATCACAAAATCAAATAACCATAAATCCCTTCTCTCAACATGTGCTCTGATACCAAAATATGATGTGCCTAATTCCACTTAAGCACAATCAAAAGAATCAAGGAAAAAACACCTTAATTCACAAAACACAAACCGGTTCAATTGAGGGTGATTTCACGCGAAGAATTGATGGAAAAATGATGATCAAATGATATAATTGTAATCTCTAATGATAATTTAACCAAATAACCACAATAAGGCTTGAGAATCACGTGGAAATCAGATCAAAATGAAGCAACACAAACCGTGAATTCCACTTCCCCTTTCAATACCAAATTCACGTCACAATGCACTAAAAATGATAGTGAATTCAACAACTAAAAGAACAATCAATCTTACAAGATTGTTGTCCACGAATTACAATAACCAATAAGTCCAAGAAAGATTCAAATCTACCTTAGATATGACTCACTAGAGAAGAAATGAACAACAACAAAGATGAATCGATATTACTCACGATTTCTCCTTGTTGCCTCGCCACAATTCCAACTTCTTGGGATTGAAATTGATAAGAGAATTTTGGAATTAGGAAACCTAAGCCCTCTCACGAAAATGTGAAGTGTTTTTCTGCAAAATTAACCTCCTCAAACCCTCTCTTAAGCAAGTATTTATACTTGCTACTCCTAGGGTTAAAAAGTGCTCAAAATTACAAGTTTGCCACTTTTAAGGTGGCTATCCCTAAATGAAAATTACAAGGAAATAAAACTGTCTCAAAACCAAAATACAACCAAAATAGTTCATAAAAGAAGAAATATATAAAATAAATAGTCTTCAAGATGCCGATCTTCTATAGGATCCATCGGCCTAACTCAAACGCCGGTTCAGGTCGGTCCATGGATAACCCACAAGCTGAGTCTGAGGGAGTTTGTCCATTGCCCTATAGAATATGATAAGTGTGCCTGTTGGAAAACACAATACAAGAATAATAGAAAAGAGGTTAATATATAAATAATTCCGGGGTCAATCTGCTCAAAATGGGCCCTCAATGCCAAGATTTGAATTCCTTTAGTTCTTGCCCTAATGATAGGTCTTATCGGATTTTTATTCGTATCATCTCCTCGGGCCTCAAAAAGATTTGTCCTCAAATCTGATAGATCAAATGCATAAGAGACTTTGTTTCCTCCTAGCAATCCATCTGAAGAAGTATCTCTACAGAATCCAAATATCTGAAATACTACAGGTGATTGTTTTTCTCTCCTCCCTTTGTAGGATGTATCTCATCTACAACACAAATAATGCTCCATTATCCAATAAAGTCGCCTCTATATCAACCTGTTCCACTGAACTGTTTCCTCCTTTTTTAACTCAATCTGTATGTGGCTGATCCTCATGGTCTTCTAATGGTTGGCCCAACTGCTCATTACCCTATAAAACCTCTAAAGTTGAACATAACTGTCCTGAATAGTTTAGCTCTCTGGTGGTCTGCTCGTCTGACTATGACCATTAGGATCCTCTGAAGGTTGGCACATCGGTGTCTGCATCTGCACAGTTTGGTCCTCTGATGGTTTGATCATGTGGCTATGATCCTCAAGATTCTGTGATGGTTGTTTTATCTGTCTTTGCATCTCCTGGACCTCTGATGGTGACATAGGGTTCAATACTATACGTTTACCATCCTTTTTAAAACATATAAGTATTTCTATACCCATCATGTAATACCATCCTATCATATAACCATGGTCTGCCAAGTAATAATGGGATGCATAAAGAGGAAGAATATCACATTCAAGCTAACATAGTACTTGTCCCCTATACTGAAGGGTACCCTACCCTTTGGGTCACACAAAGACCATCTTGATCATTCAACCAATGTAATGTATAGGGTTTAGGATGTGGGATAGTTTCAAGTTTCAACTTTGATACTAATGATGTAGCTACAACATTTAGTACAATTACCGCCATCAATAATAATTGCACACAAGTTTCCTTGTACCCTACAAGAAGTATGGAACAAGTTTTCTCTTTGTCCCTCATCAATGGTTTGAAAAGAAGTCATGTCCCGATGCAATATGTTAGCATAATGAAACATTTCACTAGACATGATTGTACTAAAATCCAACAATACAATAATTATCTTCACACTTCCAAGGTTCAAGTACACAACCAAACCACAAATGAAGTACACTTAACTACTTTCAAGTAGATGGAATTAAATTCAACAACAAGTGTTTAAGTAACTAGTTCAATTACTTTCACACATTTAATGAGTTGTTTGAATTTCAAATTCTATTACTCACTTTCCTTTTTCTTGCTAAAGCTTTACACCCACAATGAGTCTTAATGGGGCAGCACCTTGCACTACACAAAACTCCACAAATTTACACCGCCACTCACACCACTACATACACATAACACTTTACGGTGCAACAAATTTTTTCTACTTTCCAAAAGTCACTCCCACGGCAACAACACAAATACAACACTCCACTTCCACGGTAACAATAAGAAATGGCAACAACAACAAATACACTCCTACTTCCCACAATTTGATCCACAATTCACAACAAATGGAAGCTTAATTCAAATTCAAAATGAGATCATTAATTGCAATATTCCACAAATGGTAAGGAGCCACTTTCAAATTCAAATGAACACACAATTAAACAATGACTTAATGTGTGTTTTGAAATTCAAATTGCTTCCTTAACTCAAAACCTCAAATCTGGAAATTGCAAATGGTTTCTCCCCAATTTAGAATTACACAATGGAAATCACAACAACAAACTTCACAACCTCCTTCACACCACAACTAGTCACGGTAAGAATAAGGCAATTTTTGCAAGTCCCAAAAGTTGTTGAATTAGACAACACTCTATGCTACTGCCCTTCCACGAGATTATTGACCATAAAATGATACAACAACCTTCCCAATCCAACTCCAACAATCAGCAAATTAAAGCTCCAACCAAGGTAATTTCGTAAGTCACAAACTACACAACACAATTGCGATTCACAATTTGATTAACCCTAATTGAAGATGAATATCACAAAATCAAATAACCATAAATCCCTTCTCTCAACATGTGCTCTGATACCAAAATATGATGTGCCTAATTCCACTTAAGCACAATCAAAAGAATCAAGGAAAAACACCTTAATTCACAAAACACAAACCGGTTCAATTGAGGGTGATTTCACGCGAAGAATTGATGGAAAAATGATGATCAAATGATATAATTGTAATCTCTAATGATAATTTAACCAAATAACCACAATAAGGCTTGAGAATCACGTGGAAATCAGATCAAAATGAAGCAACACAAACCGTGAATTCCACTTCCCCTTTCAATACCAAATTCACGTCACAATGCACTAAAAATGATAGTGAATTCAACAACTAAAAGAACAATCAATCTTACAAGATTGTTGTCCACGAATTACAATAACCAATAAGTCCAAGAAAGATTCAAATCTACCTTAGATATGACTCACTAGAGAAGAAATGAACAACAACAAAGATGAATCGATATTACTCACGATTTCTCCTTGTTGCATTCGCCACAATTCCAACTTCTTGGGATTGAAATTGATAAGAGAATTTTGGAATTAGGAAACCCTAAGCCCTCTCACGAAAATGTGAAGTGTTTTTCTGCAAAATTAACCTCCTCAAACCCTCTCTTAAGCAAGTATTTATACTTGCTACTCCTAGGGTTAAAAAGTGCTCAAAATTACAAGTTTGCCACTTTTAAGGTGGCTATCCCTAAATGAAAATTAACAAGGAAATAAAAGTGTCCCAAAACCAAAATACAACCAAAATAGTTCATAAAAGAAGAAATATATAAAATAAATAGTCTTCAAGATGCCGATCTTCTATAGGATCCATCGGCCTAACTCATCGCCGGTTCAGGTCGGTCCATGGATAACCCACAAGCTGAGTCTGAGGGAGTTTGTCCATTGCCCTACAGAATATGATAAGTATGCCTGTTGGAAAACACAATACAAGAATAATAGAAAAGAGGTTAATATATAAATAATTCCGGGGTCAATCTGCTCAAAATGGGCCCTCAACGCCAAGATTTGAATTCCTTTAGTTCTTGCCCTAATGATAGGTCTTGTTGGATTTTTATTCCTATCATCCTTCCTCTGGAAAAGTATCATCTATATCCTCTTCTTTCAACTTCTCCAATTTCGGGTTCTTTTAACCGAGATAGATGATCAGCAGCTAGGTTCTCAACTCCCTTTTTGTCCCGAATTTCCAAATTGAATTCTTGTAGAAGCAAGATCCACCGAATGTGTCGCGGTTTTGCATTTGTCTTGGATAATAAATACCTGAAAGCTGAATGGTCAGTGTAAACAATTACCCTAGACAAAATTAAATAAGACCGAAACTTGTCAAAAGCAAAAATTACAACAAGAAGTTCCTTTTCAGTCGTAGTGTAGTTCTCTTGGGCACCTATAAGGGTCTTACTAGCATAGTAAATAGGCTGAAAATGCTTATCCCTCCTTTGTCCCAAAACCGCTCCAACAGTGAAATCACTTGTGCTACACATTAATTCGAAAGGAAGATCCCAATCAGGAGCCACCATGATGAGATCTATGATGAGAGCCAAGCCAGAAGAAGAAATGTGGATCCTCTTGAAGTGTCGCCTAGACCGATCACAAGAAATCAAGCGAAACGACTCAAGGAAGCACTTAACGGGTTGATAAAGGTTGTCCATGAAGCCGGAAAGGATTGGAGCAATCATGAAGTTGGAACGGACTGGAACAACCATGGGAAGACCCTTGCTCTTATATAAGTCACACCGGACACGAGTTGAAAAGAAAAACGTGATCAAAAGAAAAACAGAGACAAAAAAAAAATTCAGAAAAAAAAATAGAGGAAAATTTACGAACCCTAGAGTTGTTTTGAATTCTACGGAAGGGGATTGGTGTAGTTCGGGTTAGTTCTAAGAGAATTGAGAAGAGGAAGTTGGCGAGTTGATATCATCGTTGTTTGTGAGAATACACGAGTGACTGTGTGATATCATCATTTGAGTGAAACACGTAAGGGAGTGTATCGTGAGATTTAATTTTATATATATTTGTGTTAGTACTATTCTTTTTTGCAGGGACTATATCGAGACAACATTCTCCTGAAGGTGAGAGGGGAAGGTTTGATGCTAGGTTAGTAATTGAGGCGTTGAGGGGAGAAATGAAGAGGATGTTCCAACAGGGAATGGAACAAATTCATGAGATGGTAGAGCAAAGACTAGAGCAATCCACAAACATATTCCAAGGGCGTAAGAAGGAGAGTCGTTCTACGAGAGTACCAAGGGGTGGAGATGAAATGTCGGATGATGACTTTGATGAGCCTTCTGTCGGGAGTTATAAAGGTTATAGTGGTCGGAATAGAGGAATTAGGGATTGGGAAGATAGAGGAGATAGGAAAAGAGAGAATATATTTCATACTAGATGCTATCTAGGAGATCACATCTGTAGTTTGATCATTGATGGAGGAAGTTGCACCAATGTAGTGAGAAATTTTATTATTGAGAGGCTGGGGCTCAAAACTGTTAGACACCCTAATCCATATAAATTGCAGTGGTTAAATGATAGTGGTGAGACTAAGGTGAGTAAGCAAGCCTTGATTGGTTTTCGCATTGGTAGATATGAGGATGAGGTGTTATGCGATGTAGTGCCAATGTAAGCATGTCATGTATTGTTGGGGAGGCCATGGCAATTTGATAGGAAGGCTGTTCATGATGGCTTTTCTAATAAGTATACGCTTGTTCACCAAGGGAAAAGCTTTAATCTTAAACCGTTAACACCTAAACAAGTGTATGAGGACCAGTTGCAGCTACAACAGTCGTTTGCAAAACACAAGGTGAGTGAAAAGCAGAGTGAGAGTGAGAGAGCAAAAGACAATGAGAAGAAAAAGGAATATAAAAGTCAAGATCAAAAGGAAAAGGAGAGGAAGGTTGGAAAGAGTGTGAGAGGCCAAGTTGAAGGGGGATCAACTTTGGTGGTGAGTGAAAAGGAGAGGGCAGCCTTGCAAAAAGAGAGTTGTGTGGCAAGAGCAAGTGTAGTAAGGAGAGCATTAGTGATGAGATAACCTGTGTTGTTTCTGGTTTTTAAGGAAACATGTTTGACTACTGACGAATTATCTAATGCTTTGCCTAGTGTGGTTGTGTCTCTTATGCAGAATTTTGAAAATGTCTTTCCGAAGGAACTCCAAAGGCAAGTAGATGAGTTAATGGAGAAGGGATACGTGAGAGAAGGCATGAGTCCATGTGCAGTTCCTGTGATTTTGGTGCCTAAGAAGGATGGGACATGGAGAGTGTGTGTTGACTGTCGCGCCATCAACAACCTTACGGTAAAGTATCGTCATCCTATTCCTTGTTTAGATGACTTCTTAGATTGGTTATATGAGTATAGTGTCATTCCTCGTAAGCCATGGATAAACATTTCCATAGATTTTGTGTTAGGATTATCTAGGCCTAGGCATGGTCGAGATTCTAATTTTGTGGTTGTGGATAGGATTTTTAAAATGGTTCATTTCATTCCTTGTCATAAAACTGATGATGCTATACACATTGTTGATTTGTTCTTTAGAAAGGTAGTGCGTCCACATGGTATACCTAGAAGCATTGTTAGTGATCGAGATGAGAAATTTTTAAGTCATTTTTGGAGAGTATTGTGGGAAAAGTTGGGAACTAAACGGATGTTTTCAACTATCTGTCACCCACAAATTGATGGGCAAATTGATGTGGTTAACAGGACTTTAATTCAATTGTTAGGGGCAATCATAGAGAAGAACATTAGGACTTGGAAGGATTGTCTACCATTTGTGGAGTTTGCATATAACAGGGCTTTATATAGCACTACTCATTGTTCACCATTTGAGATTGTGTATGGTTTTAACCCATTGGTTTCTATTTATTTATTGCCATTGCCACTTAACAAGTCTGTGAGTTTTGATGCTGATTCTAAGGCAGATTTCGTGAGAAAGCTACATGCACAGGTAAAGATTAGGATTGTAAAACAAAATGTTAGGGTCGCTTCAAGGGTGAACAAGGACAGGAGACCCAAGATTTTTCAACCTGGAGATTGGGTTTAGGTGCATTTTCGCAAGGAGAGTTTTCCATTGCAGAGGAGATCCAAGTTGAACCCTAGGGGAGACGGTCTATTTCCGATGCTTGAGAGAATCAATGATAATGCATACAAGAAAGATTTACCAGGTGAGTATCCAGTAAGTGTTATGTTTAATGTTACTAATCTGAGTCCATTTGATGCAGGCAATGATTTGAGGACAAATCCTTTTCAAGAGGAGGGGAATGATGAGATCCATGATGAGAGCCAAGCCGGAAGAAGAAATGTGGATCCTCTTGAAGTGTCGCCTGGACCGATCACAAGAAATCGAGCGAAACAACTCAAGGAAGCACTTAACGGGTTGATAAAGGTTGTCCATGAAGCCGGAAAGGATTGGAGCAATCATGAAGTTGGAACGGATTGGAACAACCATGGCAAGACCCTTGCTTTTATACAAGTCACACCGGACACGGGTTGAAGAGGGCGTGTATGTTCAAGGCACGGCCATGTAGGAATTCCAAGATTGCACAGAATCATACACGGCTAAAAGGCACGGCCGTGTATGGAGACAAGCAAATCCACAGAAAGATACACGACTAGAAGTACACGGTGGTGTATGTGACCGGAATGTGCACAGAAAAGTACACGGCCAAAGTATACAGTCGTGTACACGGCCGTGTATCCCCTACTGGCCAGCTTTTCCTGTTTCGTGTTTTTACACAACTTATCTAAGCTACGTCGTTTTGGACTTGTTTTTTCATGAATTGTAACCCTAGTATAAAAGCTCCTAGGGTTTAGAACAACAAAGAATTTTACATCTTTGAACATTAAACACTTTTGAGAGGCACCTCTCTTAGTTCTTCAAGAACTAACTAGAACTTATCGGATTTTATTTCCGTGGCGTTCACCCCAACTTATCAATTGGTCTTTCATCCCCGATTGTGGCGTCTTCACATTATACCAAGGTTCTTGTCTCGCTTATAGACAACGGGTCACGGTGATGAGATCCATGATGAGAGTCAAGCCGGAAGAAGGAATGTAGATCCTCTTGAAGTGCCGCCTGGACCGATCACAAGAAGTCGAGCGAAACGACTCAAGGAAGCACTTAACGGGTTGATAAAGGATTTCCATGAAGCCAGGAAGGATTGGGGCAATCATGAAGTTGGAATGGATTGGAACAACCATAGGAAGACCCTTGCTCTTATACAAGTCACACCGGACACGGGTTAAAGAGGGCGTGAACTTTCAAGGCACGGCCGTGTAGGACTCTCAAGATTGCCTAGAATCATACACGGCTAGATACACGGTTAAAAGGCACGGCCGTATATGGAGTCAAGCAAATCCACAGAAAGCTACATGGCTAAAGTACACGGGCGTGTATGTTGCCAGAAGTTGCACAGACAGATACACGGTCAAAGTACATGGGCGTGTATGTTGCCAGAAGTTGCACAGACAAGTACACGGCCAAAGTACATGGGCGTGTACACAGGCCGTGTATCCCCTGTCGGCCAGCTTGTTCTGTTTCACGTTTTTATGTCACTTAACTAAACTACGTCGTTTTGGACTTGTTTTTTACACGAATTGTAACCCTAGTATAAAAGCTCCTAGGGTTTAGAACATTAGAGATAAGACATCATTGAACATTAAACACTTTTGAGAGGCACCTCTCTTGGTTCTTCAAGAACTTAATTCGAACTTATCGGATTGATTTTCCGTGGCGTTCATCCCGACTTATCAATCGGTTTTCCATCCCGATTGTGGCGTCTTCACTTTTATACCAAGGTTCTTGTCTCGCTTATAGACAACGGGTCGCGGTTTTCCACTTTAGGTGTTTGGGCGTCTTAGGCAACGAATTTCCGAACGTATTGGTATTGGGTTTCGTCACGGGTTGGCGTGGTTCATATCAGTTTGGTATCAGAGCTTAGGTTTGTCAAAACATCAAGTTCGGTTGAGGAAGGTAATATCAAAAACCCTAACTCCAATCGTTCATATCAATTATCGTGTTCAATTCCGCAATATTAATTGTCTTTTGATAGTGTAGTATTTACTAGTCGATTGTAAAAAAAAAAAAAAAAAAGAGTAAAAATCACGACCAAAAAAAAAAAAAAGAAGGGAAAAGAAAAGAAAAGAGAAACGTGATCAAAAGCCAAAAAGAAAAAGAAAATGAAAAAAAGAGAAAAAAAAAACAGAGACAAAAAAAAAATTCGGATAGAAAAATAGAGGAAAATTTTACGAACCTTAGAGTTGGTTTTGAATTCTACGGAAGGAAATTGATGTAGTTCGGGTTAGTTCCAAGAGAATTGAGAAGAGGAAATTGGTGAGTGATATCATCGTTGTTTGTGAGAATACACGAGTGACTGTGTGATATCATCATTTGAGCGAAACACGTAAGGGAGTGTATCGTGAGGTTTGATCATATATATATTTGTGTTGTACTAATCTTTTCTGCAGGAACTATGTCGAGACAACATTCTCCGGAAGGTGAGAGGGGAAGGTTTGATGCTAGGTTAGTAATTGAGGCGTTGAGGGGAGAAATGAAGACGATGTTCCAAGAAGGAATGGAACAAATTCATGAGACGGTGGAGTAAAGACTAGAGCAATCCACAAACGTATTCCAAGGGCATAAGAGGGAGAGTCGTTCTAGGAGAGTACCGAGGGGTGGAGATGAAATGTCGGGTGATGACTTTAATGAGCCTTCTGTTGGGAGTTATAGAGGTTATAGTGGTCGGAATAGAGGGACTAGAGATTGGGAAGATAGAGGAGATAGGAATAGAGAGGATGATCAATTGAGTAGCATAAAGATGAAGATTCCTCCTTTCCAAGGGAAGAATGATCCCGAGGCGTATTTAGAATGGGAGAAAAAGGTGGAGATGGTGTTTGATTGTCACAACTATAGTGGGAGAAAGAAGGTGAAACTTGCTGCCATTGAATTTTCAGATTATGCTATAGTGTGGTGGGATCAATTAATGTTGAATAGAAGAAGGAGTGGCGAGCCACCTATTGAGTGTTGGGAAGAGATGAAAAGAGTGATGAGAAAGCGGTTTATACCTGCGTATTACTATCGTGAATTGCACAACAAGTTGCAAACTCTGAGGCAGGGAAGCCGAAGTGTAGATGAGTACTTCAAGGAGATGGAAGTCACTATGATTAGGGCGAATGTAGAAGAGGATAGAGAGGCTACAATGGCTAGATTCCTTGCAGGGTTGAATAGAGAAATCCAAAATGTGGTTGAATTGCAGCATTATGTAGAATTGGAGGATATGGTTCACATGGCTATAAAGGTTGAGAACCAGCACAAGCGGAAGGGTAGTAGTAGTGCACGATTTCAACAGGGTAATGGTTCATCCACTTGGAAGACTAATCAATGGAAGAAGGAAGAAAAGCCTTTACCTACCAAACCAAAAGAGGAGCTGAGGCAAGCGGGTTCTACTCCTGGTAATCAAGGTAACCCTGAATCTTCTACTTCTAGAAATCGTGACATTAGATGCTTCAAATGTCAAGGTAGAGGCCATATTGCTAGTCAATGTCCAAATAGGCGTGTGATGATTTTGCGTGATGATGGTGAGTATGAGACTGAGGGGGATAGTGAAGAAGATGATATGCCACCATTAGAGGATGTTAGTGATGATGAGGAGCCTGCAATGGGAAGGCTAGTGGCAGTAGTGAAGCGAGCGCTGAATGTGCAGGTGAAGGAAGAAGAGGAGGTGCAAAGAGAAAATATATTTCATACTAGATGTTATTTAGGAGATCATATTTGTAGTTTGATCATTGATGGAGGGAGTTGCACCAATGTAGTGAGCAATTTTATTGTTGAGAGGCTGGGGCTCAAAACTGTTAGACACCCTAGTCCATATAAATTGCAGTGGTTGAATGATAGTGGTGAGACTAAGGTGAGTAAGCAAGCCTTGATTGGTTTTCGCATTGGTAGGTATGAGGATGAGGTGTTATGTGATGTAGTGCCAATGCAAGCATGTCATGTGTTGTTGGGGAGGCCATGGCAATTTGATAGGAAGGTTGTGCATGATGGCTTTTCTAACAAGTATACGCTTGTTCACTAAGGGAAGAGCTTTAATCTTAAACCTTTAACACCTAAACAAGTGTATGAGGATCAGTTGCAGCTACAACAGTCATTCGCAAAACACAAGGTGAGTGAAAAGCAGAGTGAGAGTGAGAGAACAAAAGACAATGAGAAGAAAAAGGAATATAAAAGTCAAGATCAAAAGGAAAAGGAGAGGAAGGCTGGAAAGAGTGTGAGAGGCCAAGTTGAAGGGGGATCAACTTTGGTGGTGAGTGAAAAGGAGAGGGCAGCCTTGCAAAAGGAGAGTTGTGTGGCAAGAGCGAGTGTAGTAAGGAGAGCGTTAGTGATGAGGCAACCTATGTTGTTGCTGGTTTTCAAGGAAACATATTTGATTACTAACGAATTATCTAATGCTTTGCCTAGTGTGGTTGTGTCTCTTGTGCAGGACTTTGAAGATGTCTTTCCTGAGGAGATTCCAAAGGGATTACCACCTGTTCGAGGTATTGAGCACCAGATTGACCTTGTACCCGGAGCATCAATTCCAAACAAGCCAGCTTACAGGAGCAATCCGGAGGAGACAAAGGAACTCCAAAGGCAGGTCGATGAATTAATGGAGAAGGGGTACGTGAGAGAGAGCATGAGTCCATGTGCAGTGCCGGTGATTTTGGTGCCTAAGAAGGATGGGACATGGAGAATGTGTGTTGATTGTCGCGCCATCAACAACATCACGGTAAAGTATCGTCATCCCATTCCTCGCTTAGATGATATGTTAGATGAGTTACATGGGTCTAGTGTCTTTTCTAAAATTGATCTGAAAAGTGGATATCACTAAATTAGAATGAAAGAAGGTGATGAATGGAAGACTGCATTTAAGACAAAATATGGATTGTATGAGTGGTTAGTAATGCCTTTCGGGTTAACTAATGCACCTAGTACGTTTATGAGACTTATGAACCATGTTCTGAGGACATTTATTGGAAAATTTGTGGTTGTCTATTTTGATGACATTCTTATTTATAGCAAAAATTTGGAAGATCATATGTCACACTTGAGGGATGTTTTAGAAGTGCTTCGACAGGAACAATTATATGCTAACCTCAAGAAGTGCACTTTTTGCACAGACAAACTTGTGTTTCTTGGTTTTGTTGTTAGTACGCAGGGAATACAGGTTGATGAAGAAAAGGTGCGTGCGATCCAAGAATGGCCTAGTCTAACCAATGTAAGTAATGTGCGGAGTTTCCATGGACTAGTGAGCTTTTACAGGAGATTTGTGAAGGATTTTAGCACCATTGCAGCACCACTTACTGAGGTGATTAAGAAGAACGTGGGGTTCAGTTGGGGAGAGCAACAAGAGAAGGCCTTTCAGACGCTTAAAAAATAAGTTGACTCAAGCACCATTACTTGCTTTACCTAACTTTACTAAAACGTTTGAAATTGAATGTGATGCTTCAGGATTAGGTATTGGGGCAGTGCTTATGCTGGAGAGAAGACCGATTGCATTCTTTAGGGAGAAGCTAAGTGGGGCAACCTTAAATTACCCTACTTACGACAAAGAGCTATATGCATTGGTTCGAGCCTTGGAGACGTGGCAACACTACCTTTGGCCAAAAGAGTTCGTGATCCACACTGATCATGAATCCTTGAAGTATTTGAAGGGGCAACACAAGTTGAACAAAAGGCATGCTCGTTGGGTGGAGTTTATTGAAACATTTCCATATGTCATCCACTACAAGCAAGGTAAAGAGAATGTAGTTGCTGATGCACTTTCAAGAAGGTATACTCTTATCTCTACTCTTAGTTCTAGACTGCTTGGTTTTGAGCACATTAAGGAATTATATGCTGCTGATCGAGATTTTTGTGAAGAGTATGTGCAATGTGAGAAGTGTGGGCATGGAAAATTTTATAAACATGATGGATTCTTGTTTAGGGAGAGTAAACTGTGCATTCCAATGTGTTCTTTAAGAGAATTACTTGTCAGGGAGTCTCATGGAGGAGGTTTAATGGGACACTTTGGAGTAGCAAAAACATTAGGGATATTGCAGGAACACTTCTATTGGCCTCACATGAAACGAGATGTTGAGAGAATTTGTGAGCGATGTGTCACATGTAAGCAAGCGAAATCTAGAGTCCAACCTCAAGGACTTTACACCCCACTTCCCATTCCTCATGAGCCTTGGGTAGATATTTCTATGGATTTTGTGTTAGGATTACCCAGGTCTAGACATGGCCGGGATTCTGTTTTTGTAGTTGTTGATAGGTTTTCTAAAATGGCACATTTCATTCCTTGTCACAAAACGGATGATGCTTGTAATATTGTTAATTTATTCTTTAGGGAAGTTGTGCGGTTGCATGGTATGCCTAGAACAATTGTATCAGATAGGGATGCTAAGTTCTTAAGCTACTTTTGGAAGACTTTGTGGGCTAAGTTAGGAACTAAGTTATTGTTTTCTACTACTTGTCATCCACAGACTGATGGTCAAACTGAGGTAGTGAATCGAACTTTATCTACTTTGTTGAGGGCTGTAATTAAAAAGAATATTAAAAGTTGGGAGGATTGTTTGCCGCATGTTGAATTTGCTTATAACCGTACAGTGCATTATGCTACTAAATTTTCTACTTTCGAAATTGTGTATGGTTTTAATCCACTAACTCCTTTAGATTTATCACCTTTGCCTATTTCTGAGTATGTTAATTTATATGGCAAGAAGAAGGCTGAATTTGTTCAACAGATCCAAGAAAAGGCAAGGCTGAACATTGAGCGACGAACAGAGCAGTATGTGAAACAAGCCAACAAGGGTCGTCGACAAGCTGTTTTTGAACCTGGCGATTGGGTTTGGGTGCACATGCGCAAAGAGCGGTTTCCCATGCAGCGTCGATCTAAACTACTTCCTAGAGGCGATGGACCATTTCAAGTTCTTGAGCGCATCAACGACAATGCATACAAGATAGATTTGCCTGGTGAGTATCAAGTAAGTGCCACATTTAATGTTACTGATCTGAGTCCTTTTGATGTAGGTGACGATTTGAGGACAAATCCTTTTCAAGATGAGGGGAATGATGAGATCCATGATGAGAGTCAAGCCGGAAGAAGGAATGTAGATCCTCTTGAAGTGCCGCCTGGACCGATCACAAGAAGTCGAGGGAAATGACTCAAGGAAGCACTTAACGGGTTGATAAAGGATGTCCATGAAGCCGGGAAGGATTGGGGCAATCATGAAGTTGGAATGGATTGGAACAACCATAGGAAGACCCTTGCTCTTATACAAGTCACACCGGACACGGGTTGAAGAGGGCGTGTACTTTCAAGGCACGGCCGTGTAGGACTCTCAAGATTACCTAGAATCATACACGACTAGATACACGGTTAAAAGGCACGGCCGTGTATGGAGTCAAGCAAATCCACAGAAAGCTACACGGCTAAAGTACACGGGCGTGTATGTTGCCAGAAGTTGCACAGACAGATACACGGTCAAAGTACACGGGCGTGTATGTTGCCAGAAGTTGCACAGACAAGTACACGGCCAAAGTACACGGGCGTGTACACAGGCCGTGTATCCCCTGTCGGCCAGCTTGTTCTGTTTCGCGTTTTTATGTCACTTAACTAAACTACGTCGTTTTGGACTTGTTTTTTACACGAATTGTAACCCTAGTATAAAAGCTCCTAGGGTTTAGAACATTAGAGATAAGACATCATTGAACATTAAACACTTTTGAGAGGCACCTCTCTTGGTTCTTCAAGAACTTAATTCGAACTTATCGGATTGATTTTCCGTGGCGTTCATCCCGACTTATCAATCGGTTTTCCATCCCGATTGTGGCGTCTTCACTTTTATACCAAGGTTCTTGTCTCGCTTATAGACAACGGGTCGCGGTTTTCCACTTTAGGTGTTTGGGCGTCTTAGGCAACGAATTTCCGAACGTATTGGTATTGGGTTTCGTCACGGGTTGGCGTGGTTCGTATCACACGGTTTCCACTTTAGGAGTTTTCCATTGCAGAGGAGACCCTCTCTTAGATGACATGTTAGATGAGTTACGTGGGTCTAGTGTCTTTTCCAAAATTGATTTGAAAAGTGGATATCACCAAATTAGAATGAAAGAAGGTGATGAATGGAAAATTGCATTTAAGACAAAATATGGATTGTATGAGTGGTTAGTAATGCCTTTCGATTTAACTAATGCACATAGTACTTTTATGAGACTTATGAATCATGTTTTGAGGACTTTTATTGGAAAATTTGTGGTTGTCTATTTTGATGATATTCTTATTTACAGTAAGAGTTTGGAAGATCATATGTCTCACTTGAGGGATGTTTTAGAAGTGCTTCGAAAGGAACAATTATATGCTAACCTCAAGAAGTGCACTTTTTGCACAGACAAACTTGTGTTTCTTGGTTTTGTTGTTAGTGCACAAGGAATACAGGTTAATGAAGAAAAGGTTCGTGTGATCCAAGAATGGCCTAGTCCAACCAATGTAAGTCATGTGCGGAGTTTCCATGGACTAGCGAACTTTTACAGGAGATTTGTGAAGGATTTCAGCACCATTGCAACACCACTTACTGAGGTAATTAAGAAGAACGTGGGGTTCAGATAGGAAGAGCAACAAGAGAAGGCCTTTCAGAAGCTTAAACATAAGCTGACTCAGGCGTCGTTACTTGCTTTACCTAACTTTGCTAAAACGTCTGAAATTGAGTGTGATGCTTTAGGATTAGGTATTGGAGCAGTGCTTATGCAGGAGAGAAGACCGATTGCATTCTTTAGCAAGAAGCTAAGTGGGGCAACCTTGAATTACCCTACTTACGACAAGGAGCTATATGCATTGGTTCGAGCCCTAGAGACGTGGCAACATTACCTTTGGCCGAAAGAGTTCGTGATCCACACTGATCATGAATCCTTGAAGTACTTGAAAGGACAACACAAGCTGAATAAAAGGCATGCTCGTTGGGTGGAGTTCATCGAAACATTTCCATATGTTATCCACTACAAGCAAGGTAAAGAGAATGTCGTTGCTGATGCACTATCTAGAAGGTATACTCTTATCTCTACTCTTAGTTCTAGACTGCTTGGTTTTGAGCACATTAAGGAGTTATATGCTACTGATCGAGAATTTTGTGAGGAGTATGTGCAATGTGAGAAGAGTGGGCATGGAAAAATTTATAAACATGACGGATTCTTGTTTAGGGAGAGTAAACTGTGCATTTCAATTTGTTCGTTAAGAGAATTACTAGTGAGAGAGTCTCATGAAAGAGGTTTAATGGGACACTTTGGAGTAGCTAAAACCTTAGGGGTATTGCAGGAACACTTCTATTGGCCTCACATGAAAAGAGATGTTGAGAGATTTTGTGAGCGATGTGTCACATGTAAACAAGCGAAATCTAGGGTCTAACCTCAAGGGCTTTACACCCTACTTCCCATTCCTCATGAGCCATAGGTAGATATTTCTATGGACTTTGTGTTAGGATTACCCAGGTCTAGACATGGCCGGGATTCTGTTTTTGTAGTTGTTGATAGGTTTTCTAAAATGGCACATTTCATTCCTTGTCACAAAACGGATGATGCTTGTAATATTGCTAATTTATTCTTTAGGGAAGTTGTGCGATTGCATGGTATGCCTAAAACAATTGTATCAAATAGGGATGCTAAGTTCTTAAGCTACTTTTGGAAGACTTTGTGGGCTATGTTAGGAACTAAGTTATTGTTTTCTACTACTTGTCATCCACAGACTGATGATCAAACTGAGGTAGTAAATCGAACTTTATCTACTTTGTTGAGGGCTGTAATTAAAAAGAATATTAAAAGTTGGGAGGATTGTTTGCCGCATTTTGAATTTGCCTATAACCGTACAGTGCATTCTGCTACTAAATTTTCTCCTTTTGAGATTGTGTATGGTTTTAATCCACTAACTCCTTTGGATTTATCACCTTTGCCTATTTCTGAGTATGTTAATTTAGATGGCAAGACGAAGGCCGAATTTGTTTAATAGATCTATGAGAAGGCAAGGCTGAACATTGAACGACGAACAGAGCAGTATGTGAAACAAGCCAACAAGGGTCGTCGACAAGCAGTTTTTGAACCTGGAGATTGGGTTTGGGTTCACATGCGCAAAGAGCGGTTTCTCGTGCAGCGTCAATCTAAACTACTTCCTATAAGCGATGGACCATTTCAAGTTCTTGAGCGCATCAACGACAATGCATACAAGATAGATTTTCCTAGTGAGTATCAAGTAAGTGCCACATTTAATGTTATTGATCTGAGTCCTTTTGATGTAGGTGACGATTTGAGGACAAATCCTTTTCAAGAGGAGGGGAATGATGAGATCCATGATGAGAGTCAAGCCGGAAGAAGGAATGTGGATCCTCTTGAAGTGCCGCCTGGACCGATCATAAGAAGTCGAGCGAAACGACTTAAGGAAGCACTTAACGGGTTGATAAAGGATGTCCATGAAGCCGGAAAGGATTCGAGCAATCATGAAGTTTGAACGGATTGGAACAACCATGGGAAGACCCTTGCTCTTATACAAGTCACACTGGACACGGGTTGAAGAGGGCGTGTACTTTCAAGGTACGGCCGTGTAGGAACTCCAAGATTGCACAAAATCATACACGGCTAAAAGGCACGGCCGTGTATGGAGACAAGCAAATCCACAGAAAGATACACGACCAGAAGTACACGGTCATGTATGTGACCGGAATGTGCACAGAAAAGTACACGGCCAAAGTACACGGTCGTGTACACGGCCGTGTATCCCCTACCGGCCAGCTTTTCCTGTTTCGTGTTTTTACGCAACTTATCTAAGCTACGTCGTTTTGGACTTGTTTTTGATGAATTGTAACCTTAGTATAAAAGCTCCTAGGGTTTAGAACAACATAGAATTTACATCTTTGAACATTAAACACTTTTGAGAGGCACCTCTCTTGGTTCTTCAAGAACTAATTTGAACTTATAGGATTGATTTCCGTGGCGTTCATCCCGACTTATCAATCGGTCTTTCATCCCCGGTTGTGGTGTCTTCACATTATACCAAGGTTCTTGTCTCGCTTATAGACAATGGGTCGCGGTTTCCACTTTAGGTGTTTGGGCGTCTTAGGTAACGAATTTCCGAACGTATTGGTATTGGGTTTCGTTACAGGTTAGCGTAGTTCGTATCACACCATGATAGGTGCTTGGGTTAACTTTTCCTTAAGCGTATTAAACGCTTGAAGGCATTCACTGGTGAATTCATAAGGCATGTCTTTTTCTAATAGCCATGTTAGAGGACGAGCTATTTTAGAGAAATCTTTAATGAACCTTTTATAGAAACCAACATGCCCATGGAAACTCCGAATGGCTCTAACCAAAGAAGGTGGTGGAAGTTTTGCAATTGTATCCACCTTTGCACTATCCACTTCGATTCCTCTAGGAGAGATTTTATGCCCTAGAACAATGCCCTCCTTCACCATGAAGTGACATTTCTCCCAACTTAAAACCGGATTTGTCTCTTCACATTAAATCAAAACTTTTTCCAAGTTAATGAGACAATCATCAAAAGAATCACCAAATACGGAGAAATCGTCCATAAACACCTCCGTAATGTCTTCCACTAAGTCCTCAAAGATGGCTAGCATACACTGCTGGAAAGTCGCTGATACATTGCATAGCCCAAAAAGCATACGCCTATACGCGAAAGTACCATAAGGACAAGTGAACGTGGTCTTTTCCTGATCCTTTGGAGCAATTGGAATTTGGAAATACCCTAAAATTCCATCTAAAAAACAGTAATATAGATGTCCTACCAACCTCTCCAGCATCTGGTCCAAAAAAGGAGAGGGAAATGATCTTTACGAGTTGCCTCATTCAATCTTCTATAATCTATGCACACTCGCCATCCCGTTACAGTTCTCATGGGTATGAGTTCGTTTCTTTCATTGGGCACCACAGTCATTCCTCCTTTTTTTGGTACCACTTGTACAGGGCTGACCCAAGAACTGTCAGAGATAGGATATATTAACCCTGCATCCATGAGTTTAATCACCTCTTTCTTCACAACCTCTCGCATATTGGGGTTTAACCTCCTCTGAGGTTGCACCACTGGTTTGAAATCATCCTCAAGCAAAATCTTATGAGCGTAAAACAAAGGATTAATACCTCGAATATCAAAAATCTTCCAAGCGAGAACACGGTTGTGCTCCCTCGAGACCCCCAATAGGCTATCCTTTTGTTCCCTTGTCAAACCAGCAGCAATAATGACAGGGAGTTTAGAATTAGCCTCTAGAAAGGCATACTCCAGATATTTTGGGAATTGCTTCAACTCGAGTTTTGGGGGTTCCTTAACTGATGGTTTCAGCCTTCTTTCCTCACTAGATACTATCTTCTCAAACCTTCTTTTACACACTACCTCCTCACAAGCATTCAATTGAGCCATCACATTCTGAATATTAAAGTTCTCACACTCTTCTCCTCCAGTTGCTGTCAAACTAAATTCCAAAAGATCACACCATAACAATTCCTGCATAGAACGCATCACAAACATATCAACACAGTCAATAGCATAGCAAGAATCATCAGCACTTAAAGATTGTTTCAGGGCTGCTGGGATTGTCACAGTTAATTCATCTTCTCCCACTCTCAAAACCAGTTTCCCATCAACAACAACAACATCTATCACCGCTCGTGTAGTAGCAAAGAATGGTCGTCCTAAGATCAGCGGGACCTCTACATCTACATCCATGTCCAAGATAACAAAGTCAACAAGAAAAATGAACTATCTACCTTTACTAGGACGTCTTCTATAATTCCTCTAGGAAATTTGACCGAGCGATCAGCCAGCTACAAACTCATCCTTGTAGGCTTTGGCTCACCAAGTTTGAGCTTCCTAAACAGTGAATATGGCATCAAGTTTATACTTGCCCTAAGGTCTGCCAAGGCTCTTTCCATAGGCAATTCACCGATTAGGCATGGAATAGTAAAACTGCCTGGATCCTTGAGTTTCTTAGGCAACTTATTCTGTAAAATAGCTGAACATTTTTCTCCAATGACTGTAGTAGAAACCTCTTCCAGTCGTTTCTTGTTCAATAGCAAATCCTTCAAGAACTTTGTGTACCTGGGCATCTGCGCAAGAGCTTCCACGAATGGTATATTAATATGCAATTGTTTAAATAGACCTTAAAGCTTAACGAAGTGTTCTTGCTCTTTATTTTTTTTCAAGCGGCTCGGATATGGAATTGGATGCTTGTAAGGCTGAACTATTGATGTCTTGGCCTTTCCCAAATCTTCCTCCTTATCAAGCTCCTTTTCCTTACCCTGTGTAATAGCTTATTCCTCTTCAGCAACCTTGTCTTGTCTAACCTTAACCTCTTGTTCTTGTATAACCCCTAGCACTCCAATGGTGTCAGAATGCAATTCCCTTCCACTCTTAGGGGTCACTGCCTTCACCTGCTCCCTTGGATTAGGTTCTGTGTTCCCAAGTAAGGACCCTTGTGGTCTCTTTGATAACATTTTTGCAATATGACCTACCTGGTTTTCTAGATTATGAATAGAAGCCTTGTGATTTCTTAAAGCAGTATCTGTAGCTTGTTAGCACTACTCTGAGGTTTGAATGAACTTGGAAATCATATCCTCTAGGTTGGACTTCTTTTCAGTAAAAGGTGGTGGAAGAGGCCTTTGGAATCTAGGTGCAGGTGCATTACCCCGAGGAATTAGTGGATTACTCCATGAAAAATTAGGGTGATTGCGCCAGCCTGGATTATACGTGTTGCTGTAAGGGTTGTTCTGAGATCGCACAGAATCGCTAACATAATCAACTTGCTCCATATAATCATGAGCCACTGATGCTGTTGATTGCTCAGCTGGAAAATATTGGGGTGACTCAGATATTGCCATCCCATCAACCTTTTTGGCTAGAGCATCAACCTTTGCTACAAAGGTCGTCATCATTTCAACTTCATAGATCCCTGCTGCTCTTTGCCTTGTCCTACCATTACTCCACTGATGGTTATTCTTCACCATGTTTTCAAACAGCTGTAGAGACTCCTCAGGAGTCTTCACATTAAGTGTACCACCAGCAGCAACATCAATGGTTTGTCGCGTTGGATAATCAAGCCCGTTATAGAAGGTGGAGACTTGTAACTAATTAGGCATCTGATGATGTGGGCACCGCCTGAGCAATTCCTTAAACCTTAACTAAGATTCATGAAGGGGCTCATTATCCATCTAAGTAAACGATGTGATATCATTTCTCAGTTTGGCCATTTTAGAAGGTGGGAAATAGTAGTCTAAGAATGTTTCCGCCAACTGGGCCCAAGTTATAATGGAGTTCCAATCTAAGGAGCCAAACCACTGCCTTGCTTTTCCACTCAATGTGAAAGGAAAAAGATGCAACTTCAAAGCTTCATCTGTCACCCCATTCTGTTTAACTATTTCACAGATGTCTAGAAACATCTGGATGTGAGCATGGGGGTCCTCATCAACTAAACCATCGAACTGGCATTGATTATGGATCATGTTCATTGTAGAGGCTTTGACTTCAAAATTGTTGGCGTTTATTGCAGGTCTGACTAAACAAGATCCCATGCTATCCAATGTAGGTCTGGCATAATCAACCATCGTTCGACGTTGATCTACCATTTCTGCAACTGAATTCCACCTCACTAGAATGCAATTCCTCTTCACCTAATTGCTGATTTTCAAAAACTGGATTTCCCGCAGCTTGTTTAAAGGAACTCCTCAACCTTCTTTTGGATGTCCGCTTAATCTCTAGATCAAAAGCAAAAAGTTTGGACGAAGTGCTCCTTGTCATAAACCACAAATAAAATCAAGGGAAAATTAGTTACCTCCAAAAGAATGAACGTAACACAACAAATACTAAAGAATAAATGGTTAAAGTAGTCACTGTTAAGCTTTTTTAATATCGCCAATCCCTGGCAGCGGCGCCAAAAACTTGTTGATGACCGTAATCACACAAATTTAAAAATTCCTTTTTTATGACTCTCTATTACGATCAAATAGGCAAGTGCACCTATCAATTATAATAGTATAGAATTGTGTTCGGGTATCGTATCCTCAGGGATCAGCAAACACCAATAATAACTCTAAACCGACTATCTAACCGCACAAATTCGAGAGATTTAGATTAAATTAAAAAAACTTAACAAAACCTATAGAAATTAAAAATAACACAATAACTTGATTACTAAATCCGATAATTAAGAACATACCCTACCCTTACTACTCCTCTAATTGTCGTGTAACTTCACCCTTTCAATAAATTAGTTAACGAGCAATGGTTATCTCTGAACCGCGAAGTATCTAACACTAAGCCAATATTCTTTCCAGATTGATTAGCTCCTAACCCTAATCGCATTAATAAAGATCCCTCTTTTATCAAAATAGATTAGAATTACATTAACACTCTTGAACCCTCCATCAGGTCGAATTATCTAATTTAACATAATACGGAAAATTCATGTTCTCTATCCCTATATTACATATGAATTCCTTTATTCATGCATGATCTATTCAAATAAGAGATTTTCCAATCAACTTCTAAGAAATCAATGCAAACTCAATGCTGGCTATACATCAAATTAGCAATACTAAATGAACAACATGAATAAATTCTGAGAATTCCACTAGTCATTAACTATGCAATCAATCCAATGTTACATGACAATTAAGGTTCATAAGGTTCGAGTATGAAATAATTTAGCCACTCATGGTTTTCAAGTTATAAATCAATGAAGATGAAAAACCCGTGTGCATAATCTCTTTAGAAGAGAAGGATGAATCCGTTGATGTTGCTTTTCCCTTAGGTAAGCTTTTCCCATCCTCCTCTTCTTTCTTTTCTTGTTTTTTCTATCTAATTCAGGTGTCTCTCTGCCTCCTTTCGATTAGGAACTCGCCCTATCTGGAAAACGAAGAGATACATATATGGAAACCGAAAAATCTCCTGAAACGGCCAAACTTTTCCATATACTTGGTCTTGACCTATGGTTATACATGGCCGTGCCTTGCAATAGTGTCTGAAATAATAAAGAACCCACGACTAATAACACACGGCCATGTACTTAAACCTTGTAAGCTTCTGTTGGTTTTTTAAGCCAAACACACAGCAGTGCTTGATACACTCAAATGTCTATATAAAATAGGAGCGTAAATTGCAGCAAGTGCACTGGTCGTATCAAGTAATAAAGTGGTAAAAAAAAATGTTGATTCCACGAGGACTATAAAGTACTAGACTTATACTAGCTCAAATTGATATTTAGGCAATGGAAAGAAGGCCGATTTCACTATTTGATTAAAGACTAAAATAAAATGCAAATTGATGATTTTTGAGAATCTTGAACAAATAAACTTTTCAATTAAGAAGGTAGGAATTAAGAATTCACCCTAGACAAGTTAGTCAAATTGCCATCATGCTATAATAATCCTTAATCGTGTGGATATTCATACGAAATTAACAAAACCCCAAATTAATCTATTAACTTCCGCTATACAAATTAATAGATGACTCATATTTACAATCATAAACTTTCCAGTTATATGAATGACTAATACCCCAAATCAATCTCTCCTAATCCCTTAGAGAAAAATCAATTAGAAGCATTGCATTAATATTAAGATAATTTCTAACAAAAGTGACTAACTCAGCTTCCGCATATGTTAATTACTCATTATCAAGAATTTCTTATGAACCCTAATTCCCCTTCCGAGTCATCAACGTTCCTATAAATCTGATTCAATTAAGAAATAAAGAATTATAGCAAAAAGATTACAATATGAATATTTCCACATGCCTAATAATTATATAGCATAACTACAATTATCATTCTACCAGTCTAGGGTTTCATCCCCTTCCCACCAAAAGAAATTAGAACATCATGGAGATTACAACAGAATAACAATTGATAGAAGCACATGCAATACGATTCATTGTAATTGATAATATATTACTCAATTGCATAAATAATCAACAATTTAGAGATCACCAATCTGGTAACACAATTGTTTGAAGATCCTCAATTGCAAAACTTCCCCAAAGCTTTAAGAATCAATAACTCAATCTCCACAAATGATTTCTCTCCACTCAATTGAATCAATTCAGGCTTGAATACAAAATTCTCCCAGAAGAACTCTTTCTAGGTCGAAAAATTAGCCAAAAAGGTCCCTCTCTTTGTTGCAACAAGGCTATTTATATCAAATGATAGACGAGACAATTCGTCAGAAAGAAGGCCGGCCCAAAGCCGGCGGCCTTGGATGTAAGCCGGCTGTGAAGGCCGGCGGCTTTAGATGTAAGCCGGCTATGAAGGCCGGCGGCCTTAGATGTAAAAATTAGTTCAACTTCCAATGCTTTCCATGCCATCTTTCTATGTGCTCCGCTTATATCTTGAATCTAAGTCCTCAAAGACCTAAATAATCAAAATACATCCATTAAGTACCATCTTCCCATGAATTCCATAGAATCCATTGAATTTCATCATAAATCATACTATAAAATATGAGTAAAATGTGCCTTTATCAACTTCCCCACACTTGAACTTTTGTTTGTCCTCAAACAAAATAAAACCAATGACGAAATCTAAAATTTAGAGTATAAAACAATGACTTTCACAAAATACAAGCATCTTTTCTTTCACGGATCATAACTTGCAATTTCGGTGCCTACCACTCTAACCAATTGGGTTTATGTAATTAGAGTACTATAATTAAAATTAAATATCTAATCCAAACAAAACAAACTTATGCCTAAGTGTTTAGCAAAAAAAAAAAATCTTAACTGAAAAGTAAATACTCAATCCTATAAAGAAAAACACCCATTTAAACTTCACTGGCCATTAGCAAGTATATGATCCTTCCTATCACTTCTTTGAACAAGTCAACACAAAATGAAAGCATATGGTATCCATTCCCTTCCTAGATTTTCTCCCTCTTTATTATAAGTCTCATGTACTATTGATTGGCATTCACTAAAACTCTTCTTCTTTTTTTTCTTTTTTTTTTATAAGTTCATGTTTTAAACTTTTGCTTCTCCGCCCTTATCGCTATAGTGAGATCACTGAGTTGGCACATCCCGAGCTCATCACCCAAGTGACCAGGTTTTAAAGGGACCCCATTGGACTCTCCCTCACTCTAGCATTCAAGTTTGGATACTCTTAACTCAATTACCTGAGTCATTGGAGTAAGGCAACTCATTTCGTTTGAATGCTACAACATAACTAAGACTTTTTTTTTTTAAGGAGTCACTAAGCGAGGAGTTTCCCCTACCTCTTTCATCAAGTGTTGACAAGCTTTCAAAGTAACTTTCAAGACAATATGCAAGCTAAAGAAGCGACTCGAAGTAGACCTGTTTATCTTTCCCTTAAGGACTCGACTCACTTTCAAAAATCCAATTCTATAGCTAAAAACAAGGGGAATTTTGTATTATAAGGATTTTGCTACTTGATTTTACTTTCGTATTCTCATCACAACAGCAGGTGAGTAAGGCACCAAAGAAAATCCAAATTTTCAATTAAAACATAACAGATGCTATCAACAATACTCTTTTCAAACTATCTAGATTTCAGTCAACAATTTTCACAAAATTATTATTATTATTATTATTATTTTCAAATTTGCCATATACTTGAGGACAATTATCATTCAAGTGACAGAAAAGTTCAGGCATTGGATGTCATAAGATTAAATCACAGATTTTACACATCAATCATTTACTCCATTCCAATTCTATTTCCTATATGCCTCCCCACACTTATATTAAACAGTGCCCTCACTGTTCCTAAGGCAGCTCAAAAGAAAGAAGGGATATCAGTATATAAAAGGAAAAACTGGTACTTCCCTGATGTACATGTTTTGTAGCAGCAGAAGAGAATTCCCACCATGAGAGAGTCATCTTGTCAAGATCAGCCCTGTGTTCACAAACTTAAAGAGAAAAAAAAAACATGAAGTGAATTCTATCCTATGGTCTAGATTAACGACGGAGGATAAAAGTCTACCCAATCAAGTGGGTGCTCAAACATATCTATACAATCAGCAAAGCAAAATATATGAAACAAAACAAGAGGCTTGAGAGCTACTAAGAGCTTTAATTTTCTTGATCCTCTTCTTCTTCAGAACTCTCCTCAATAGAAGTCTCATAATGTATCTCCTCTGCAGCTGCTGGATTGATGCAAGAAATGGCAGATTTCAACATGCTGACCAAAGTGATCCTAAACTTCTTGTTTTTCTTATGCTCAGCTTGGATTTCCTCTTTGATTTCCCTAATATCTGCGCTCAATTGCTCATAGTCATTAACAGGAAGAGGAAAAGAGGAAGAAGCTCCTTCAGCAGGGGGTAGTTCATGAACTCCTCCAGTATCAGGTGGCTCTAATCTGTTAACTATCTTCCTTAATCCCCAAGACTGAAATGGTCCAGCAGAGATTGGCTTACATGGTATTCCCTCATCATCATTAGGTTGCTGAAAAATACCCAGACCCTTTAACAATGCCGTTATGTAACCACCACAAAAGATGAATTGCGTTCGTGTATCTCCCACTTGCCTATCAAAGAAATTAGCTACCTCCACACCAATGTCAATGTGGTAACCTGAAAGCATGCCATAAAGATAGAACATGTCAAAACTGGTCACCTTACTGTGACTGGTCTTCTTACAGTAGATTGTGTGGGCTAAGATGTGATGGAGCAACTTGCTCTCCATAGCAGTGAACAAAGTGGCTAAGGACTTGGAGGGGACAAAATCAGCAACCTTTGGGTGGATTATCTGGTACCAAAAAGTTTCAACTGTCATATTCTCAGGCCAAGTGGTGGGTAAGGGGTTCTCAGGTTCTGACTCCTCATAAAATCCCAAAAAGAATCCAATCTGTTTCAATTCAATGGTGTGAATTTCTCCATAGGCCAGGAAGGTCATGTAAGAATAATTCGCCTTTTTATTTATCTTGACAGTGGATAGGAACTCGATGGTGATATCCTTAAAAGTTGGTTCTTTAATCACATAGAGTTTGAACCAGGTCTTGTCTTTAACTGCCTGGTTGATTCTCTCTTCCATTCCATATTCTTGCATCAATCCCCAATCCAAGTATTGATGATTCAAAAGTGTGGTTTTAAGTAGCTTTTTCTTCCTTTCCTGGGCATATTCCAGAGTTGATAGCAAATGTCGCTGTTGTCCTGAAGATGATGATCCAACAGCCTTATGCTTTTTCCTCATTGGCTGGAGCTTTTGGAGTGGCATACTTGTTGAGGATATCCACACAAATGTAGCCTAGGTGAGAGATGATGATGGAAGATGAAGTGAGAATGAGTGTGTGCGTGTGGTGTGAGAGGGTGAGAAAGAGGGAGAGAAGCACCCTAGTTCCGTTGCCGAGAAGGGGAGACGGGATAGAAGTTGAGAGAAGGGAGAATGAGAGAGAGAGAGAGAAGCACCCATATACCTGCGGAAATGGGCAAGGCTGGCTCCCTGGAGCTTTACACCGCCGGCCTTTACGGCCGGCGTTCCAAAAACATTTGCCCTCCTCAAGGCCGCCTAAAGGCCGGCGGCGTTTAGTGTTGAAATTGCTAGCCTTGTTTAAATGAAGGCCGCCAGCTTTCCAGCAGCCTTGAATCATGTTTCCTTCTTTTTTTTTTTTCATTGAAAAAAATAATAATAATAATAATAAAAAAATAAAAAAAAATAAAGATAAATAAAATCAAAAATCAAAAATCAAAACTATTGTATACCAATTTTCCACATGGGCTGCCTCCCATGAAGCGCTCAGTTTATAGTCGCTGGCCCGACTTTAATCGTCCTCAGGATGGATTTCTCAGATCCACAGAAGTGGTCTCTTTATCAATGTTGTACTCTTCATAAAAATGCTTGAGAAGACTACCGTTTACTTTAAAAGTGCGGTTATCTTCTGCTTTCAACTCAATGACACCATAAGGAAAAACATTGTTAATAACAAATGGTCTAGGCCATCGGGATTTCAACTTACCTGGAAACAGCTTCAATCGAGAGTTGTACAATAAGACCTTTTGACCAGGTAAGAACTCTCGCTGTAAGATGTTCCTATCATGCCATCGTTTTGATCTCTCCTTGTAAATCCTCGCATTTTCATATGCTTCCTCTCTCATCTCAGCCATCTGATTCAATTGGAGCAACCTCTTTTTACCTGCAGCTTGCAACTCAAAGTTAAGGTATTTTATGGCCCAGTATGCCTTGTGCTCAAGCTCTACAGGTAGGTGACATGATTTACCATAAACAATCTTGTAGGGGACATTCTAATAGGGGTTTTAAAAGCTATTCTATAAGCCCACAATGCATCATCAAGTTTTAAAGACCAATCCTTTTAAGATGCATTGACAGTTTTCTCTAAGATACGCTTTATTTCCCTATTGGACACCTTAAACTGTCCACAAGTCTGTGGATGATAAGGGGTGGCAATTTTATGAGTAACTCCATATTTTGACAATAAGTTTTCAAATTGCCTGTTGCAAAAATGCGATCCCCCATCACTTATGATAGCTCTAGGTACCCCAAATCTTGAAAATATGTTCTTTTTCAAAAATCTAATAACTACCTTAGCATCATTAGTTTGTAGAGCAACCGCTTCTACCCATTTGGACACATAATCAACAGCTAAGAGTATGTATTTATTTGAAAAAGAAGGGGGAAAAGGACCCATGAAGTCTATTCCCCACACATCAAAAAGCTCAACTACAAGAATATTGTTTTATGGCAATTCATGTCTTCTTGAAATATTGCCAGTCCTTTGGCATTGAGCACAAGTCATAATGAAGTTCCTGCAATCATGAAACAAATTGGGCTAATAAAATCCGCAAGATAAAATTTTTGCTGCTGTTCTTTCTACCCCAAAGTGACCTCCTGTTTCTTTGGAGTGACAGTGTTGTATTATGCTAAACTGTTCAATTTCAGGCACACATCGTCTAATATCCTGGTCAGCACAGGATTTAAACAAATACGGCTCATCCCAAAAATAATACTTCACATCATGCAAAAATTTCTTTTTCTGTTGGAATGACAACCCATATGGTATGATTTTGCTAACCACGTAATTAACTATGTCGGCATACCAAGGTAATTCATGGATGTCTATTACATGCAAATGCTCATCAGGGAATTTTTCATTAATGGGTGGTTCTAAACAATCATATTCCAAACGGGATAAATGATCAGCAACCACATTTTCACTTCCCTTTTTATCCTTAATTTCTAAGTCAAATTCTTGCAGCAATAGAATCCAACGAATTAACCTGGGTTTAGCATCAGCTTTAGCAAATAAATACTTAAGAGCAGCATGATCTGTGTATGCTATTACTTTGGAACCTATCAAGTAAGGCCTAAACTTGTCACAAGCAAATATCACTACTAATAGCTCTTTTTCTGTTGTGGCATAGTTTTTTTGGGCCTCGTTCAAGGTTCAACTTGCATAGTATATAGCATGAAAGATCTTACCTCTTCTTTACCCTAGCACTACCCCCACAGCATAGTCGCTAGCATCACACATCAGCTCAAATGGAAGCTCCCAATCTGGTGCAACAATCACTGGTGCAGAGCTGAGCTTCTCCTTCAATATATTGAATGCCTGTAAACAATTTTCATCAAACACAAAAGCAGAGTCTTTTTCAAGTAAATTACACGGAGGTCTAGAGATTTTAGAGAAGTCCCTAATAAATCTCCTGTAGAAGCCAGCATGTCCTAAGAAGCTCCTGACTCCTTTTACTGAAGTGGGTGGTGGCAACTTCTCTATTACTTCCACTTTTGCCCTGTCAACTTCAATCCCTTTTTCTGACACCTTGTGACCTAACATTATTCCCTCTCTTACCATAAAATGGCATTTCTCCCAATTCAGAAGTAGGTTAGTTTCCTTACATCTTTTGAGCACACAGCCTAAATTTGTCAGACATGATTCAAATGACTTCCCAAAAATAGAGAAGTCATCCATAAATATTTCAATAAAATTCTCTAACATGTCAGAAAATATAGACATCATATACCTCTGAAAAGTAGCAGGTGCATTACAAAGACCAAAGGGCATTCTCCTAAAGGCAAAAGTGCCATAGGGACAAGTAAATGTAGTTTTCTCCTGATCCTCAGACGCTATATGAATTTGATTATACCCAAAATAACCATCAAGGAAACAGTAATAATCATGCCCTGCGAGTTTTTCTAACATCTGATCAATGAAAGGTAAGGGAAAGTGGTCTTTATGGGTGGCATCATTCAATTTTCTATAATTTGTGCAAACTTGCCACCCTGTCATAGTACGAGTTGGGATCAATTTATTGGCATCATTTTTTACCACAGTCATGCCACCTTTCTTTGGCACTACTTGAACTGGACTAACCCATTTACTATCAGAGATAGGATAAATAATACCTGCATCTAGCAGCTTAAGCACTTCCTTCTTGACTACCTCCTTGAGAGTAGGGTTGAGTCGTCTCTGTGGTTGAGCTGTGGGTTTGGACTCGACCTCCATCAATATTTTGTGAGTACAAATCAAAGGGCTAATTCCCTTGATGTCCGCAATAGTCCACCCGATGGCTTCTTTATGTTCTCTCAGAACGCTTAGGAGCTGGTGCTCCTGATCATCCGTCAAAGAAGAAGAAAACAATTACTGGCAAAGTATCATTTGTTCCAAGATAAGCATACTTTAAATGACCAGGCAAAGGTTTAAGTTCAAGCATCGAGGGTTGTGTCAATGATGGCATCGGTTTCTTCTCAGTGGTCCCCAACTCCTTATAGTGTCGAGTCTTGAATTCATAAACTTGTTCAGCACGTTCTTCTTGGGGTTCATCCTCATCATCACTCCAATCATCTAAATCTCTAAGAACCGACTCCACTGTGTCCACACCTGCATTCTCTTCCATGAACTCACAGGAAAGCTCATCAACAATATCAATAGTGTAGCAGGATTTACAATCATCAAATTTCTTTGCAGCCTCATACACATTAAATGTGACTTGTTCATCCATAACTCTCAAAGTAAGCTTACCTTGTTCCACATTAATTAAGGCTTTACCTATTGCAAGGAATGGTCTGCCAAGGATCATGGGTACCTCTTTATCCTCCTCCATCTCCAAGACTATAAAGTCAACTGGAAAGATGAATTTATCTACTTTCACTAGGACATTTTCCACAATTCCTCTTGGGTATTTGATGCTCCTATTAGCAAGTTGCAAGGTAACATGAGTTCCCTTGCACTCTCCAAGTCCCAATTTCCTGAAAATAGATAGAGGCTTTAAATTTATACTTGCACTAGAGTCAATAAGAACTTTATCAAAATGAAAATTGCCTATGGTGCAAGGAACAATAAAACTCCCCTGATCTCTTTGTTTTCTTGGCAAATTAGGTAAATCATTCTGTAAGATCATTAAACATTCCCCTGTAAGCATCACTGGTTCATTCCCCTCAATCTTCCTCTTCTTTGTGAGTAAATCCTTCATGAACCTAGCATATGATGGCATCTGCTGAAGTGCTTCTACAAATGGGATGTTGATTTGCAGCTTCTTGAAGACATCAAGGAATTTGCAAAATTGGGCATCCAGCTATTGTTGCTTTAATCTTCCTGGAAAAGGTATAGGAGGAACATAAGGTTTTACCTGTGATGAGTTCTACTTTGTTTCCTCTACCTTTTTCGTCCCTTTATCCGTCTCTGAACTCTCTGCTATGGTTTGATCTTGTGTGTCAACTTTCTCCAACTCCCTACCACTCCTCAACATTATTACATTGATACCTTTGGGGTTCTCCTCAGTTTTGCTGGGCAATGACCCAAATGGTCTATTGCTTAGCTATTGAGAGATTTGGCTAATCTGACCCTCTAGATTCCTGATTGTGGCTTGTTGATTCTGCAGCATGGTATCTGTCTTTTGCATGTAGCTCAACATGAGCTCTTCCATCTTTGATTGACTCTGTTGGGGTGGAGCAGTTGGGGCAGGACCTGTTTTCTGAAATCCAGGTGGCGGCTTGAGTGTGTTGTTGTCGTTCCTCCATGAAAAATTTGGATGATTACGCCATCTTGGATTATATGTGTTGGAGTAGGGTCCTTGGTTGTTCTGTTGAAAATTGTTGACATAATTTGCTTGTTCACCACTAGATGAAGCAGAAGCATTCCCTGACATACACTCAAATGTCGAATGCGGTCCTGAACATATCTCACAAAAAGCAACCTGGTTAGTGTGAAAGGATTGAGTGGAAGTGAGTTTACTTACCTAAGTGGTGAGAGCTGATATTTGTGCAGTTAACTGTGCGATAGTCTCTCTCTCATCAACAGATGCCACTCTAGACTTGTTCCTCTCATTCTGCCAATTGTGAGCGCTGGAGGCCATCTCCTCTATCAAAGCACTCGCTTCAATATAACTCTTCCCATGAGTGTACCTCCTGAAGCCGCATCTACTAGTGTTCTCAATGTCTCATCTAAACTGAGATAGAAAATCTCAATAAGAAGATTGTCTGGCAGCCCATGGTGGGGGCACTTCCTGATTGCCTCTTTGAATCTCTCCCACGCCTCATAAAGTGATTCACCACTAAACTTAGTGAAGTTTGTGATATCACTTCTAAGCTTTGCAGTTCTGGATGGTGGGAAAAATCTCTCTAAAAATTTTGTTGAGAGGTCAGCCCAAGTAGTGATGGACTCCTGTGGTAGTGAATGAAACCAAGCTCGAGCTTTATCCCTTAGCGAGAAAGGGAAAAGTTGTAATCTGATGACATCTTCTGCAACATTGTTCATCTTCACTGTGTTGCAGTATTGGAGGAATACAGCTATATGATCATCAGGACTCTCATTTGGGTACCCTCCAAATTGATTTGATTGAACCATCTGAATGAGTGACGGCTTTAGTTCGAAATTGTTAGCTTGAATAGCAGGCCTCCTTATCGCTGAACCTGCAACAATAGGTACAGTATAATCTCTAAGAGCTCTATGATGGCCCTGTATCTGATCATTGTCGTTTCCTGCCATCTCGATTTCTTGTGCTACCCTTCTGTCTCTGTTCTCTCTTCTCAACCTATGAAAGGTGCGGTCAATTTCAGGATCAAACTGTAACGATTCAACACTTAGACTCTTATGCATATAACAATTGCAAAGAGAACAAACACCAAAGTAAACCGTAAAATGCGCCTAAATTACCAACAAAACTAAAAGGTCTAATATTTATAACTCCCCGGAAACGGCGCCAAAAACTTGATACACTCAAATGTATATATAAAATAGGAGCGTAAATTGCAGCAAGTGCACTAGTCGTATCAAGTAATAAAGTGGTAAAAAAAAATGTCGATTCCACGAGGACTACAAAGTACTAGACTTACACTAGCTCAAATTGATATTTAGGCAATGGAAAGAAGGCTGATTTCACTATTTGATTCAAGACTAAAATAAAATGCAAATTGATGATTTTTGAGAATCTTGAACAAATAAACTTTTCAATTAAGAAGGTAGGAATTAAGAATTCACCCTAGACAAGTTAGTCAAATTGCCATCATGCTATAATAATCCTTAATCGTGTGGATATTCATACGAAATTAACAAAACCCCAAATTAATCTATTAACTTCCGCTATACAAATTAATAGAGGACTCATATTTACAATCATAAACTTTCCAGTTATATGAATGACTAATACCCCAAATCAATCTCTCCTAATCCCTTAGAGAAAAATCAATTAGAAGCATTGCATTAATATTAAGATAATTTCTAACAAAAGTGACTAACTCAGCTTCCGCATATGTTAATTACTCATTATCAAGAATTTCTTATGAACCCTAATTCCCCTTCCGAGTCATCAACGTTCCTATAAATCTGATTCAATTAAGAAATAAAGAATTATAGCAAAAAGATTACAATATGAATATTTCCACATGCCTAATAATTATATAGCATAACTACAATTATCATTCTACCAGTCTAGGGTTTCATCCCCTTCCCACCAAAAGAAATTAGAACATCATGGAGATTACAACAGAATAACAATTGATAGAAGCACATGCAATACGATTTATTGTAATTGATAATCTATTACTCAATTGCATAAATAATCAACAATTTAGAGATCACCAATCTGGTAACACAATTGTTTGAAGATCCTCAATTGCAAAACTTCCCCAAAGCTTTAAGAATCAATAACTCAATCTCCTCAAATGATTTCTCTCCACTCAATTGAATCAATTCAGGCTTGAATACAAAATTCTCCAGAAGAACTCTTTCTAGGTTGAAAAATTAGCCAAAAAGGTCCCTCTCTTTGTTGCAACAAGGCTATTTATATCAAAGGATAGACGAGACAATTCGTCAGAAAGAAGGCCGGCCCCAAGCCGGATCAAAGCCGGCGGCCTTGGATGTAAGCCGGCTATGAAGGCCGGCGGCCTTAGATGTAAAAATTAGTTCAACTTCCAATGCTTTCCAAGCTATCTTTCTATGTGCTCCACTTATATCTTGAATCTAAGTCCTCAAAGACCTAAATAATCAAAATACATCCATTAAGTACCATCTTCCCATGAATTCCATAGAATCCATTGAATTTCATCATAAATCATACTATAAAATATGAGTAAAATGTGCCTTTATCAGTGCTCTGGAAATACACGCCCATGTACTTCCCCTGTTTCTTCCAAAAAACATTTTTCTTCGTGTATTCTTCTCCGATCTCAATCCAAGTCGATATCTCCTCTCAAAATAGTGGTTTTCATCCCTGAAACTCAAATATTTCTCTTTTAAGTATCAAAATTCTTAAAGATAACATCAACTTATTACACAAACAACTAGAATTCATCTAAAATACTAGTGTTAATTTATACTTATCAAATCCCCATCCATCCTTCTATTCAGATTTCCATCTCTCACTACTTTGTCTCTCTGAAGGTTTTATGGAGCTACCCGAGGTGGTGCCTAAAGTTTCAGCACTAGTGGTTGTGGTAATGTCATCCTATTAATCCTAGTTGCCAAAGTAGCAACTATGGTAGTAAGATCTTGGAGCTATTCTTCCAAAGTCCTCCTACCTGCAATATTATGACCCTGACCTCCACCAACCTGGCTATTAGCTTCATTACCAATTCCCTATTCACACTTTCATTAGATATGTTGTGATTTAAGAAGTAATCCCACAAATGTTAGCACACTCCTTCAACAACACCAACCTACAAGTTTAACAACCACAATAATGCAATAGCTCAAGCTTCAAAAAGAATTATAGGCACAAGGAAACAATTTAGTACTCTAAGTAAAGTTCAATAAATGAAGTACACACATAACTACTTTTAAGTAGTTAGAATTAAATTCAACTACATGTGCTTAAGTAACTAATCAATTACTTTCACACTTTAATGACTTGTTTGAATTCAAATTCTACTACTCAAACCTTCCTTTTCTTTCCTTGATTCCACACTACAAATAACCATAATGTGCATCACCTCAACAAATACAAAATAATCAAAATCCACGCCACTCTACTACGCTTACTCACAGTTCCACCAATTCACACCACCAACAACAATTTACTATATTACACACACCAAAACCCACACCAAATGAACATACTTTTCACTAAATTTTACAAAACACAACGCCTCATACACACTCCTTTTTTCACACGTTGCAGCACATACATACACAATGCCACTTCACAATTGAAACACCACTCTTCCCCTTCATGGTTTGCTATTCATGCACTACACACTCACACTTTTGTTAAATTCCCCTTGCACCAAAAAACCTCATAACAAAGGCAACAACAACAATTTAAATAATTCCACTAAATGCAACCTCTTCCATAAAAGGTTAAAATAATTTAAATTCAAACAATAATCCTTAATGCTACGCAATAACTACTTCAAATTAATGGATGTTTGAATTTCAAATGTTTTTCCTATTCTTTACTCAACTTCAAATCTAGAATTTAAATCTGAAATCACAAATGTTACTCCTCTAATTTCCGAAAATGCACATAACACCAATCCACGTCAACAATTGAACACTACTCTTTTAGGCTTCAAATTTCAACTTCCTCAAATGATCACAAGGATCACTTCCCCTTAATCAATCACGGCCAACTCAAGGATTCCAAGAGTGTTCTAATCTCTAAATGTACAACCACTAATCAATAAGAGAACAAAATTCAACAACCATAACAACAAGATGCAAATTCACGCCATAACTTGTTCGGTTCAAAATACTACACAAATCACCCTAATTTCCGATTTCAATTTGCAACCATTCCCTTCTCACAACCTCAAGCATTGATACCAAATTATGATGTGCCTAAAAAGGGGTTAAGCACATGCAAATTAAACCAAATAACAATCTTTAAATGACTAGGACAATTTGGTTCAAGTTGAAGAAATTGTAGCGTGACCCAAATTGCAATATTTGGTCCGAAAGATGTATTGCATGAAATGGATCAACACAATAGTATATTCCTCAATGATGATCACAAATTATACTTCAAAACCCACATGATTACTACTCAAAATCCACAAGAAAATAACCGTGATCCCCCTTCCACAACAAATACTTTCACGGTTCAACAATGTGTAAAAATGAGGAATATCAATCAAGTATAACAAGAACTCAAATTAACACAATAATTCAAATAATTATGAATCAAATCTAACTAAGAAATATTCCAATTCAACCATAGATATTACACACTAGAGAAGAAAAGAAATCACAATAAATTGAAATTGATATAACTAACAATTTCAAGTGTTACACTCACTACAATCTCAACTCTTAGGATTAAAATTGATAAGAGGAAAATTTGAACTAAGAAACCTTAATTCTTTCATGTGAAAATGAGTGTTTGTTCTAAAAAATTGGCCTCCTCAAAACCCTACTTAAGCAAGTATTTATACTTGCTCCCTTTAGGGTTAGAAAGTAGACAAAATTACAACTATGCCACTTTTAGGGTGGCCGGTCCTAAATGCGAATTACAAACAAAATGAAAGTTTCCCAAAAGAAAATACAACATAAAATAGTCCATAGAGCAATTATAAAGTACAAAATATTATAAATCTTCAAGATCCAATGCTTCGAAGTTGAAAAAAATCACAGCGGGCCATCAACTAATGTAGGACATGTTAGCATCCCATGGAGAAAAATTATTGTACCTATAAGATTATTTTTTAAATACTTATTAGATAAAAAGAAAAGAAGTAAAATATGAGCGATTTTGATCATCATCCTAATCGAGTTTTGAAAGCATCTATGGTGCCGAAAAATTTCCCATTAGGGACTGAAATTGATCTTATCCTTTAGGGATTGTAATTTGGTTCATTTGCATGTGCTTAAACCCCATTTTAAGCACATCATCTTTTGGAATTAGAGCAATCACATTTGGATATCTATATTGATCACGTCCTAGTTTGAAGAATTGGTTACAAGTATTAAGGATTTGCACCATTTGAATAACTAGTTTTTATTGACATTGTTTGATTGTCTTTCAAAATTTGGGTTTTTTATGTGCTAAACTTGGTTTAAGGCACATCAATTCTGAATCCAATTTCACCTTCAGAGGTCTAAAAGGTTCAGCAGTAGATCCGTAGACCAGAGAGATTCCTGAGAATCAAAACACATGAACCAAACCCTTCAAGGCCAAAATTTTGCAAAAGCAAATAGCCCACCTTCAGGGGTTTTGATGTGCTCAAATCAAGTTCAAGCACAATCAAATGACTCAAAAGGAAAACAATTCACAATTATATCTCAAAAAACCCTTCCAATTTGGTTCACAAAACCTTTGAAACCCCTTTTTTAAATTTAGGAAAACCCAAGATAAAAAGATGAATTGTGATCCAATTTAAGATGGGGAAAATTTCTAGCATAGTCGACTTTTTTATAACCCGATTTGGATGATGATTCAAAACGTCATATTTTACTTTATGTTTTTATTTTTAAAAAATATTTTAGAATAATTTATAGGTGTAATGATAATGTCCATGGGGGTCCAAAATTCCTACAATAGTTGAGGACAAAACATTTTATAGTGACAAACAAAGACCCCTCGATTGTTTTTCATTTTAGGCATTGGTTTAGAAAACTTTGATATTTTGTACTTTGTAATTATTTTATGAACTTTTTTTTGTTTGTTTTGTTTTGGGACACTTTCATTTCCTTGTAATTTTCTTTAGGGCAGCCACCTTAAAAAATGGGAAAATTTTAATTTTGACCCATTTTCTAACTTTAGGAGTACAAGTAAAATACTTGCTTAGCAAAAGGGTTTTAGGGGCCATATTTTTCGATTAAACCTGCACTTCACATGTGGAGTTTGGGTTCATCCTTAGTCAAAACCTTTATCAATTTCAACCTAAGAATTGGAATTTTGGCGAGTGCAATAAGGAGAAATTTTAGTCATATCGAT
>JBBMOL010001145.1:0-47809 GCA_037954665.1 Laguncularia racemosa
GGATCTTTAATCGTTAAATTACAGACTATGGAAATTTTGTAATGGAATTTAAATGGTTGGTTTAGCAATGGGTTTTTAACGCAATTAATGACTTAAAGTGATCGAGAACAACTCATTCTTCATTAATAGCCAACTTTAGACAGCTAAACTGGAACCAAAATATAAAGTTCATTTAAAGTAAAAAACTAAATAAATTCATAATAGTAAAGACAATTTTAATATATGAAAAATTATAAAATTTAGAATAAACTTGCTACCTATGTGAATTATTACACAAAAGTGGTATATAAAAACATAATGGATGATTTTAGGTATACTAGTCTAGATCTTATATATATATATTTTGGAAATATTGGACTATTACAAGGAAAAAGGAGAAATCGGATAGAGAAATTTTTTGTAATTCTTTTAAATTTTTAAATTGGGAATACAAAAATCTTTCTTCTAAATTTTCAAAATAATTTAACGAATAAGAAAAATTAAAACTTAATTTTTTACAAATTAGTATGTGATAAAGCATTAAAATGCATCAAAACTAAAGTATAAACACCAAAATACAATCAAAATAGAAGAATAAGCACTAAAATGCCAAAAAACAAAAGTAAGGTCATAACTTTCCCTTTAACAAAAATTGAAAAAATGAGCACTACATCATTAAAATTTAAACACTAAATTGTAAAAAATAAAGCCAAAGAAAATCCCGATAAGACAAAGATTAATGATCATTGTAAGCAAGCATTACAATCTCTCAAGTCTAATAACCCTTCTACTTCATTTGAAAATAAGTATAGGGAATTGCATTCAACTGATGAGAGCAATCATCAAAAGCAAGTAAACATGGAAAGTAAATTGAAAGTGAAGAAGATAAAAAAAAAAAACGAAAATACATGAGCCTATGGTTGGTTCAATGGAAAGAAAAGTGAAAGAAAATTATTTGGAAGGTTAGAAAATGAGATGAAAAATCATAAATTCTCTTGTTTAAATAAGGGGGAATGAAAGTGAAAAGAAAGTTGATAATATAATTTTTTGTTTTATTAAAATTAAAAATCCTATATTTTAGAAGTGTATTTCTATTTTAAGCATAAATTTGAAAATTTATTACAGCTCTCTCCCATTGGAGAGAATTAATTTAGTGGGTTTAAGGAAAACATTCCTCTAAAAAATCATTTTCTTTACTTTCCCTTCTTTTTTTCAAACAAGAGAAAAATAGAATTTTCCTCTTAAATTCCTCTCCTCCTCTTTTCTTCCCTCATTCCAAATAGTGTAAAAGCTTAATACAATGTACATGAAAGAGTTAATGACAAAGATCTACAACCTAATGACTTGTTTGAGCACCTAGACCCTACCATGGGTTAGATCTTAGAAATGTTTGATGTAACAAACTCTTACTTCCAAGATTCACTATCGAAGATTTTGTTGCCACTAGAAATTGGTTGTGATTACTTAAATCACCAATAAGATATGACCAATACAAAATTTAACATATATGTTTGGTCTAATTATCATTACTCAATTGGACATGCATTAGAATCGCTAGTTCTTGATTCCCCTAATAGAGAACTAGGATTGGCTAGTCTATGGTTGGTTTTAGAGTGGGCCTATGGTTTTAGGTCTTAGACCCATGAATAATAAAAAAAATATTTTTTTTCTTAGATTTACTTAAGTCTTGATTTTTTTTTTATTTTTTTTAAAAGAAACTTAATTTTTAAACTTAAAAAAAAAAGAAATTATGAGCTAATAAAAATGTAATTTTTAACCCATTTTCTATATAAATTGAAAAGGATTTGTATAGAAGTTCTTAGCACTATGGAACAAAAACCTAGAAAAGAAGACCAAAAGATAAAGGTTAATCTTAATCTTACAATAATAAGTAATGGGAACTTCCTTCTAATGAAAGTTTATAAATATCTAATCAGACATGTTCTAGAAGTATGTTTGTTTCTTATATTGTTAATAGTAACACATTAAACACTAGGAATAAGATTTTTTTTTTATTTCATGTGGAAACAATTTGATTTTTTGATATTACATATGTAAATTCTATATTTCTTTTTCTTTTTTCTTTTTCACTTTTCTTTGTCTTTTTCTTTCTTTATTTTATTTTTCGATTCACGGGCCATTAAGTTACTACTAGGTCCATGAGTCTAGACGGTGGACTCCCCTAAGATCGTGTACTCAGTAGATCCTTACATATGTTTGGAATAACTTCGCTAGTTTCATTCACTTTTAGGCCCGGCAGGTTGGTTCCAGTGTAGATTCAAGTCAAAACCTAATTTGTCCTTAACTCTATGTAAGCTTAGCATCTAATAGATAAGGGAATTGAATTCATCCCCTATTTTATTTTGATAAAAATCAGGTGGAAATTAGGATAAAAAGCTAAAGAAATAAAGCTTAAATCGAATGAGTTTAACCTAAGTGATTTAGAAGTGTTACTACAATCTAGTTGAACAGTCTATGAATAGAACACCTAAAGGAGCATTTTCCATGCATTGATTTCAAAAAAAAACATAAAATTAAATCAAAGTTTGAATCTTTCTCAAGAGATCCAATTAGCTAAAACCTTAAGTGCTTCTCTCCAAAAATCATTCTTGTTCGACTTAAGTCAAACAAAAGTGATTTCACAAAGTGAGTACCTACCCTTAAGATTACAAAAGCCATAAGTCAACTCAAAATAAACATATTTTTATTGGTTTAATGACTCCCATGGATAGAGAATCACCCTTAAGAGCACACCAACACACTAGTAGTCATTAATGATCACCGCAAGCCACTAATTTTGTGATCGTTCTTCCCTAATAGTGCATAAGGTAAGTTCTCTCTTTTTTATATATTTTTATTTTCTATTATTTTCTTTTTAAAAAATCAATAGTAAAGGAAAAACAAAGATATTAACAATAAAGTACATAGTAAAAACAATATTTTAATATATGTCGGTTGTTTATAAGGCACACTTGACCAAAATATTGTTAGTTAGATGGTTCATTAATATTGCATGACAAATTTTATATAATTAAATTATAGGGTTAGGTAATATTACATTGTCATATGAGCATAACAAATGTTATATGTTGAACTTTAATATTATTCGCATTTTCATAATATGTTTCTTCATTAAAATTTCTTTATGAATTGTCCTTTCACAAATACAGTTATTGGGACTATATTTTTTCTTACTTTTTAGTTTTGCAATTTATATTAAATGGGTAGGTTTTAATATGAATTGAAAGGGTAAATTATAGAGATACCTTTCTAAACTTTCAATATCATAGAAACATCACAAATTTGAAAATTTAATAATTGCACTCGAGTGTCTTTTTCCTCCTTTGATTTGCTTTTTACTAGATTGATTAATGGGTCTATTTTTTTTTTAATAATTATTGTATATTGCTTTCTTAAAGAATCTACATTTGGTAAGGAGATCCACAATTTTTTTTTTGGGTCAAGCAAGTAAAGGTGATAATTTCTTAAATTTAGGCTTTCTCTCTAATAGTTAAAATTTATATGAATGTCTCCATAATCTATTTATGATATATAATTTTGAAAGAAAAGATGTACCTATTTAATTAAACCTATTAAAAAATAGCAGGTCTTTGAAAAAGTATATTAGTAGTTTAATTTTCTTAAAGCTTTTATGTACAATACTTTTTTTAGTAGTTCCCAATATGTATCATACTACAAACTCACTACAAGCCAATTATTTGAATGCCCCTCTCTTTTTACTCTCTTTCTTGCGTTTTTCTCTTTTTGTAACTCTTCACATATTTGACACATACTTATTGCAATGTTGTTGTTTTGCAATTTCTCTCTATCAAAGTCTCTCCACTATTGCTTTTCTTTATTCTTCTTCTTTTCTTTTTTCTTTTCTATCTTCCTTTTACAATGAAAATAGGTTCTATTAGAGGCAAAGTTGGTTATTGAACGACAGTTTTCAATTGACCTTCCTATGTCAATGCTCTCTTACTACAATGGTTTTTGCATTTTCATTTTTATCTAAAATGTTTATGAGCTATGGTTTACATGCTCCATCCATAGACAAGCAAAGCATGATAACAAAATCCTTATCTATGTATATCTATCTATGATATTACATCATGCTCCATCCATAGACAAGCAAAGCATGATAACAAAATCCTTATCTATGTATATCTATCTATGATATTACATTCTATATACATTTTCTCCATACCAAAGGTGGTTAAGATTAGCATATAGCAGTAAATTTCCATTGCACAGTTAACTACTCCACAAGCACTTTTAGTGGCATGTTTTTACACCATGCACACCCCCTTAATAACCTATTTTTTCATAGAACAGCTAAAATAGGAACTAAAACTCTTCCCATCCTCTCTCTCTCTCTCTCTCTCTTAAGATCACTATATGATTAGTTCAATGAAATTTTTATGATAATCATAGTTTCTTTGCATACTTTAATCATATGTGTACATAAAGTTAAATTGAAGGATTTGGCATGTCTATAGGTAATAATGTGAATGTTCCTATTACATGGGTTTTATATTTGTAAATACTTTTTGGACTATGACAACATTATCAATAGGGATGCCCTTTTGAACAAGACAATGAAGTGGCAATGAAGTTATATGTAGTAGCGACTCTTTTATTCTAAATCTAATTCATAGTGTATTTTACTTTTTAAATAGATAAAGTAGCCTAAACTATGTGATTTGGGTTGTTTTGATAGATAGGAGGAAACCATCTTTAAAAGTATCGAGTAACTTTCAAAGAGCTATCTAAGAGTGAACTAATGCTCTTTTAAGGTAACATATTATATATATTGCTTTCCTTGATATATATGAAAAGTTTTGTTTACAATATCAAGTTAAATACGGTATTTGAGGAGTTTGCACATTTTAACCCTGATTATCCTTTTGTTCATTTGGCGTTTGAAAATATTTGGCTAATGTATTAATCTTTTGATAAGTTTTCAAGCAATTGCATTTTGCAAGAATGGTTTTTCAAAGATTCCTTACTCTGATTTATAATACGTAGGGAAAAACTACAAAAATCAAGTTTTCATCTATATTTGAGGGGGGAATAGAGGTTTAAGTGTAGCATTTATATTATCTAAATTGACCCCTTCCTTATAAATAAAAATAGGTTAGTAATAGATAGTTATGCACAATATCTTTTAGTTTAGATTTTATTTATTTACCTTTCCCTCCACCTATTTAGAAGAAAAATGCTTCCAAGGAGTGTTAATTAGTAATACAAATATAAATTTTTATTTTCAACAAACTAACTTATATATATATTGTTTTCCAATGATTTTTTTTTAATTTTATGCATAATTTTTTATTTTCATATGTATATATATAATTTGTCAATGATGTACTCCAATTTTTGGTTTAAAGCAAATATAATTTGAAACAACATTTTTATTACCTTTTCTAAAACAGCATGCTCTGGAAACTTTTTTTGTTATTGTTCCCTTTTTGGTTTAACAAATTTAAAAAAGAGTACCTCTTTAGGGTGAAAATGTGAAACAACTAATGTTGACTCCTTAAGAGGTACACTTTTAGAAAGGTTAAATTGAAAATGTATGATACAATAGATTTCAATTTTTTTCATACCTCATTGGTATTGTTTTTTTAATATACCTCTTCAACATTACTTTTCTTTTTGTTTTAGTACTTCTACGTATTACTTCTTCATTAAATACCTCATCAATATTGCAAGTAAAGACTTTTGCCATTGATGAATAAGAAAGAAAGGAAAACAAATAATTCAATTTCACAACAATTAGAAATGTAGTAATTAAATATTTTTTACCATTTCTTTTCTAAAGTTATCAACGAAATTCCAAGATTATCAACAAAACATTTATTTTTTAAATAGTATATACTAATTTCTATTCATTAGATTTTTTTAAATAAAAAATGACCATTTGTTTTGACATCTTTTGTATATATCTTTTCAAAAGTTTTTGTTATTTGTATATTTTACATCTTTGGTATATATCCTTTTAGAAACTTTTATCATTTGTAAATTTTACTCATTTTTAAGTTTTCGATTGTAAAACCTTATAGCCATATTTTATTTTGAACTACTAAAAGTCATTTTATTGTAAACATGTATTTAAAGGAAATGTTCTTTATACAAATACAATTTCTATATTTAAATGATTTAATTTAAAAGAAAAAAGAAAAAAAAATAACCCTCTTAGCATTTGATGTTTTATTTCTATAATTTAAGAGTTGCAGCTCTTCTAAGATAGTATAGGATTTCATAAAATTTTTAAAAAAAAAAGAAGAAGAAAGAAATCATCAACAAACATATAAAACGAACACTTAATGTATTTTTACATAATTAAACAACAATATTCACACAGTTTTCATAACAATTTATGAGCATATAACTTTGCAATATTGATTGTAACTATCTTTCATAATATTCTATCATTTGTATTTTTTTTATTAGTAATACTATTTAATTGTTTATAATTTTTTTACTTTTATCGAGCTTTCCATTACTAATATCTTTTAGTTATTAACATTCTTTTTCTCCTTTGACATGATCATTATACAAAGGTCAAAAGAGTTGCAATCCTTACATGACTCAAAATAAAATGACATAACTTTAAGTACTTGAGTAGTAAATCTTCTGAATACCATATCATTTTATTTATTAATATAGAAAAGCCATTATAAAATCAATATTTCAAATCAAATAACACTATTCATTATACCATATTTAAAGTAATACTATGAATATGCACCATTAATATGTTAATTGCGATAATTATTTAAGTAAATTTATTTTTCATTGAAATATATATATATATATATATATATATATATTTTAAGTTGAAATCTTTGTAGAGTGTGGGACTTTATACAAGAATGAATTGACATGGCATAGTAGACATAAGTATTACAATTTTATCTTTCTTTAGTTTGCATTTTGAGATATTTTTAAGAAACCCATGCATTACCCATGCATAAAACTAGTTCAACCAATTAAGACTTCTACCAATGTGCTATTAAGTATTGTAAATAATTTGGGGAGTAAGAGAGGTGATTGACCTTTTAGATTTCTACCAATGTGCTATCACACTTTTCATTCTATCCTTTATTCAAGGAACTTGGAATTCAATAAATAATGATTTTATAAAGCCTTCAATAGATTTTGCAATACGGGAAAAATTTTAGAGGAAGGAAGACTTAGATATGGTCTACATAGGAAAAAAAGAACCTTAGCCAAGCTTACTAGGGTTAAGAGAGCTTTAAGATAAGATGGAACTCCTTCCTAATATGATAAGAAAAAGACTCTAGGGAAAGATTGGATATAATCTTAAGTCGATAAGAACTTCTTTGGAAGATGAAGTCTAGAGTGAAATGGATAAAATATGGTGAATAATGTAATACCAAATATTATCATGCTTTAGTCTTGAGTTGCTAATCCAAAAATAAAATTCAAGCCCTAAAGGGTAATGTTGGTGATTAGGTGGTAGAACCAAATGAATTACATAAAAATGTTAATTTTTATTTCAAGGATCTATGATACGATTCCAAGAGCTAAGATACGAGCGCTAAAGAAAACAAAGTCAATCCAAGCTCTAGGTGGCAGTGCGGGGTCCAAAAGAAGAGGACATAAGCGTCGGGAGGACCCAAGGCGAAGTTCGGCCAGCCTTAAGCCGGCCTTGAATAAAGGCCAGCCGAGTTAGCTTCAAGGCCGCCGGCCTTGGAGCCGGCCTAAGTGAAGGCCGTTGGCTTTTGGTGCCGACCTAAGTGAAGGCCGCCGGCTTTTGGCCGGCCTTGAATGTTTTCGCATAAATTTTTTAGATGATATAAATAGGCGTCCTTAGGGTTTTTCGAGTGAGATTATTATTTTGGTTGTACAAACAGAGACACTTGAGCGGTGTGAATCCTCTTTATATATCTTTGAATATTGGGGATTGATTTTTCTCTTTATTCTTGTTGTTCTTATCAAATTCTTGGTTCTATAGAATTTGTGGCGAGCATCGTTATTGAATTCTTAGAATTCTTTAACCATAGTGATTGATTTATCGAACGTGGTCTCTATCGTTCTATGATTTGATTGCGAAACAGTTTAATTTTATCAATCTTGGCATCTATAGATTGATAATTTTTATCCATACCTTTGATTTTTATTCGTTAGTACCAAAATCCAGAAAAACCTATAAATTTGTGTTATTTGATTGTTGTTGACGATTTGGTTTGTTTGAAGGAATTCGAATTCGATTCTGCATCATTTGGTATCAGAGCATACCGAATCCGCATCATTTGGTATTAGAGCAAAGGTTGGATTCGTAAGGATTCAAAGCGAAGGATTCGATCAGATCGTGGGTTAAATCGGTAAGGCTGTTGATTCTCAATTCAATTGTAGTTTTAATTCAATACTGCTGTTGGTTGGGAAATTTGGAAATTTGTTCTGTGAATTGTATTGTTGTAAATTGGTGATTGGGTTGTAGTTGAGAATTGGGCATTTTGCTGAATTTAGTTGTTAGGTGTTGAATTACTTTGAATTGGTGTTTGGGGCTGTTGTTGAAAATTTGGTTTTTGGTGAATTTCTATTGCTGATTATTGAAGGGTAGAGATGTCGTCGCATGGAAGTATTCATAACAACAATAATAGGAATGATGCTGATAATGGGGGTGAGGTTGTGACTAGGGATGAGTTCAATCAAATCCAAGAAAATCTTAGATTGATTATGGAGAGATTGGAGGTTAGGGATAGAAGAAGCCATAGTGGTGTAGGAATTAGGAGGAGACACTCTAGTAGTGAATCTGATGCTAGTAGTGGAAGGAGTAGAAGAAGAAACAATGTTGACAGGCATAAGGGGATTGAAAGCATCAAGCTGAAAATTCCACCTTTCACTAGTAGTAGTAAACCAGAGGAATTCCTAGACTGGGTGCCAAGGGTTGAAAAGGTGTTTGATTGTTATGAGTTGGATGAGCGCATGAAGGTGAAAATGGCGTCTCTAACATTCTCTGAATATGCTAGTTTGTGGTGGGATAAATTACAAACTAAGAGGCGTAAGGCTGATGAGGAGAAAGTCCGTTCATGGGCTTTGATGAAAAGGTTGATGAGACACAGATTTGTGCCAGACTACTATAAATAGGAGATGTTGATGGAGTTGCAATCCTTGAGGCAGGGTAAGAAGAGCATAGAAGAGTACATGAAGGAGTTTAAGACATTAGTGGCAAGATGTGATATCAGGGAAACATCAGATGAATCCATAGCTCGTTTCATCAATGGGTTGAAGATGGACATTACCAGTGTAGTGGAACTCCAGCATTATCAGACTCTTGAGGATGTGATTAAATTAACCAGTCGGGTAGAGCGGCATCAGCACAGGCGGGATCAGAAATCATATCACCACCATAAGTCAGATGAGGGTGAGAGGGAGAAGGAAAGGAAGGAAAAGGGAAAGGCAGTCACTAGTGAGGCTGTTAACCAAACACAACAGAAGAGGAGCAAGGATATCAAATGTTTTAAATGTTTAGGACTTGGCCATATTGCTTCTCAATGTCCTAATAAAAGGGTTATGGTCATCAAGGGGGACAAAGTTGAGAGTGAGGAAGAAGAATAGAAGAGTACTGAGGTAGAAGAGGAAGATGAAGACATTATAGTGAGTCCAGTACAGGGAGACTTGCTAATGGTTCAGCAGGATGAAACTGTTCCTAATCAAAGAGCCAATTTATTCCATATCCAGGGCATGGTGTAGGGAAAGACTTGTTTAATTGTGGTTGACACAGGTAGTTGCACTAATGTTGCTTCAGCAAACTGGGTTACTAAGTTGGGATTACAGGTGGAGCAGCATCCAAGACCTTATGCACTTCATTGGTTGAGTCCACAGGGAGTTGTTCATGTACACAAACAGGTTTGTGTTCCATTGCTTATTGGTGATTATACTGACGAAATTGTTTGTGATGTAGCTCCCATAAAAGCTACACATTTGATCCTTGGAAGACCTTGGCAGTATGACCTCAGAGCCAAGTATGATGGATACACTAATGAGTATACCCTTCAGCAACAGGACAAGACATACAAGCTTCTTCCTATGAGTCCAACTGAAGTACAACATACAAGACTGATTTGCCTTAAGAAGCCTAAGGGAAAGAGGAGTCTATTTATGTGGCCTAGCATGATGGATGATACAGATTCGAGGTCGAATCTTTTTCAACATGGAGGGAATGATACAATTCCAAGAGTTAAGATACGAGTGCCAAAGAAAACAAAGTCAATCTGAGCTCTAGGTGGTAGTGCGGGGTCCAAAAGAAGAGGACATAAGCATCGGAAGGACCCAAGGTAAACTTCGGCCAACCTTAAGCCGGCCTTGAATGTTTTCGCACAAATTTTTTAGATGATATAAATAGGCGTCCTTAAGGTTTTTCGAGGGAAATTATTATTTTAGTTGTAAAAACAGAGACACTTGAGCGGTGTGAATCCTCTTTGGATATCTTTGAATATTGGGGATTGATTTTTCTCTTTATTCTTGTTGTTCTTATCAAATTCTTGGTTCTATAGAATTTGTGGCGAGCATCGTTATTGAATTCTTAGAATTCTTTAACCATAGTGATTGATTTATAGAACGTGGTCTCTATCGTTCTATGATTTGATTGCGAAACAGTTTAATTTTATCAATCTTGGCATCTATAGATTGATAATTTTTATCCATACCTTTGATTTTTATTCGTTAGTACCAAAATCCAAAAAAACCTAAAAATTTGTGTTATTTGATTGTTGTTGACGATTTGGTTTGTTTGAAGGGATTCGAATCCGATTCTGCATCATTTGGTATCAGAGCATACCGAATCCGCATCAATCTATTTTATACTTCTAGAGAATTCTACCAATAAAAGATCTCATTCTAACTTACTTTAGGAGTGGACTTACTCAATTACAACATGATAAATTGGCATAGGGTTATAAAGGAACGAAGCTATTAGAGCTTTGAATTCAATTATGCCCTTAAAAGCTATGGGTAAAGATAGGTTACATGCTTTATTACTTAAGGAATGTTGGGATGTGGTGAGTAATATAGTTGAATCCTTTATTAGTTATATCTTTACTACACGTTGCATTCCTAAAAAGTTGAGTGAACTTGGTAGTATTAATCTCAAAGCACTTTGGGCTAAATCAAATGAGCCAGTTTTAACCAGTAGATTTATGCAATATGGCATACAAGATCGTTACAAAGATTTAGTGAATCATTTTTAAGGCTAGAACTATACACAACTTTAACAAAAAATAAATAAGTAAAAATAAAAATAAATAAATAAATAAAGGAGAAAAGGGATGAATGGGTATAAAATTTGATATGGGAAAGCCTTATTATAAAGTTGAATAGGTCTTCATTAGGTGGGCACTTGTAAGTCTATGTTTTCCAAATTGATGGTTGATTTGGTCTCTTCTTACATATTCACAGCTTATATCAAAGTGCTCTATAATAGTTCTCCCTTAAGGGGATTTAAAACATCAAGAGGCATCAAACAAGAAAATCTAATCTCTCCTTACTTATTTATTCTATGTTTGGAATTTTAAGCTACTTAATTAAAAAGAAGTTGCTTAAGGTTCTTGGAAACTAATGATGATTAAGTGACCAAACATTAAATCACCCCATATTCCTTTACTAATAACATTATCCTCTTTGGGGAAGCTTCCTTAGAGATGGTTTTAATTAGTGAATGAGTACTTAGTTGTTTCATAAATTGGTTAGGTCTTTAGGTAAATATGACTAAATCTTCAATTCTTTTCTCAACAAAAATTGATCTTAAAACTAGGCAAAAGATGTTCCAAATATATAATATTAAGGAATCTTCTTCCTTTAGTTGCTACTTGGAAAATCCTCTTGATGAAAGATGCAAACTGATGGCCAACTTGTTTTATTTTCTTAATGAGAAGCTACACTAGATAAAAAGGAGAAAACAACCCTCAGTAGGTGAAATCGAAGTTTGAGTATGGTTGTTTGAGTTAAGTTGACTCAATCTGTTCTAGATGCCTTTCCAAATTATTTTATACAAGTTGCCACACTGCTTATAAAATCTTAAAGAGAATGGAACAAATTATTAGGAACATCTTAAGCGGTGAAACTGAGTCTAATAGGAGAATTCATTGGATGGGATGGAAAACATAGCAAAATACAAGGAATTAGGAATACTTTGTGTGCAAATCTTTAGTAAAAAAATAAAGCTTGTGCCATCAAAAGCTTTTGTGAATCTAAGGCAAGAAGAGAGATGTGGGTTGATCTTCTTAGAGCAAAATTGATGGGAATCAAACCATTTCGACAATAGGACCCATTAGCTAAGCAACAACTAAAGGACTACAGAGCCTTTTATTGAGAGTCCTTTTGACCAAATGGAATCCAAAGACACTCACATAGTGTCTTCATTCATTTTATATGATTATTTAATATTTAATAAGATACACTTGTCAATACTACAAGATGGTAACCAAACTAATTAGCACATGGTTTAGAGAAGGGTTCACGATCCATTTGTTGAATCGAAATGAAGCATAGAAAGCCGGCTATTTACTATGTTATTTTCTTTATTTTCTTATGCTTGTTTTTCCATATTTAGGGACTACTATAAATACCTGTAAGGGGGACAACCAAAAGACACTTTTGTCATATTTTGGAAAAGCATCACATGAAAAAAGGGAATTTTCTCTCTTATTTCATACACTCTTATCAATTCCTTTTAGGGTTGTAGTGAGTGGAGGCTTAGATTGTTGCATGTAAAATCAACAATTGCAAGTTGTTTCCTCATTCTACTAGTGAGTAATATTTGGTAAGAATTTAGAATTTCATTTTTATTCTTGCTATATGGAAATTAAGGTTCCACATTCAAAAAGGGAATCAATGCTATTTTGAACAAAATTGTTCAATTGTTTCATCAATTAGGATTATTTGATTGCAATTGGATTGGCATATCATCTTTTGGCATCAAAGCTTATGGTTGAGAGAGGGAATTGCAAATGGAAGTATTGATATTGATTTAGGAAATTAGGGATTATGTCGTGCAATTGTCTAACTGTTGATTGTGAATTGAAATTAGATATATTACATGAATTGTGTCGTGTTCCATTAATCATTGTGGATTAAATTTGATGAAAGGATCACCTTAGGGTTCTTGTCATGGATGATTTAGGGATTACTACAATTGATTCCATAAGTGTGTAATTGAGTAGTAATTGTACATTAAAGTATTGTGAATGCTCCATTGACTTGAGTTGAGAAGAGTGCATTTAGGGTATGTGCAATGTTGTGTTGTATTACACATGATTTGAATTGAATTTTGAACGAGGGGTCATTGTTGAAGTGCTACGAATGTGAGTTGTGAATTGAAGAATTTTGTGTTGTGAAGTGTATTTGTGAGTTAAAAAAATAATTAAATAAAGAATCTGTGCCGTAGAGTGTGTTTGTGAGTTGAAGGAAATTGTGCCATGAGTGTGTGTTTGAGAATCGGAGAACTTGTGCCGTAAAGGTGTGTTGTGAGTTGGAGGAATTTAGTACCATAAAGGAGTGATTGTGAGATAAAAAAAAAATCTTGTCAAAGCTTTAATTCAACAACCGTGTCAAATGATAGTGTGAATGAAGGAATTGGGAATGAGGCTAAAAATCAGGTTGGAGGAAAGGTCAGGGACGTCATGTTATAAGTGGAAGAACTTTAGAAGAACAATTACAGGACCTAACTACTATTGTTGCTAATATGACAACATGGGTCGATTAGATGACATTACTATAACCACCAATGGCAATTCCATGGCACCCCCACTTCAAGTAACCCTTAATGATGCACGTAGGGAAGGAGCTATAGGAGGAAATAGGGGCTGGCAAATGGGAGGAGATTATCACGTTTATCGAGAGAAAAGGGATGATAACTTTGAGGATGAACTTTATCTTAATCGTGAGTTCAAGCTGCCTAGGGGTCTGGAATATGTAAAATCGTAGATGCCTTCATTTATTGGAAGGGGGTCTATAGAGGATTATCTTAATTGGAAAGATAAGGTGGAAGGACTCTTTAAATGTTATGAGATTAATGACCATAATCAAGTTCGTCTAGCAGCAGTTGAGTTTATAGGGTATGTCGCCTTGTGGTAGAAGAACCTCGTGGCCAATAGGAGGAGAGATGGTGATGTTGAGATTCATAATTAGCAAGAGATGAAAAGAGTTTTGAGGAAGAGGTTTATTTCAAAGAATTACAAACATGAACTATTCATGCACTTCAAGACCTTGTGATAAGGATGTAAGATTGTGGACCAATATGTCTAAGAATTTGAAGCGCTCATAATTCGATGTGGAACCATTGAACATCCTAAATAGACTATGGCACGATTTGTGCCTAGTCTGAAATATGAGATTGCCTGTATATTGGAACTGCAATGGTATGACACCCTTGGTCAGGCCATCCAGTTGGTTTTAAAAGTTAAGAGGAAAAGGTGTTCTAATCCGTATAGAGTAGCAAGTAATAGGTATAGATCCACTACTAAACTATATGGGTCAAATAGTCAATAGGTTGAAAAAGGAGGAATTGATAAGATTGTGGAAGCAAATGCAGCTATTACTGATATTGGAAGGGAGAAGAAAATTTCTAGAAAGGGGAAAGCATTTGTCGGGGCAAACATTAGGAAAATAGTACTCGGGTTATCAGGTGGGAAGAATCATCAAATCCAATACTTCAAATGTTTGGGCTTTGGACACTTGGCTAATCAATGTCCTAACAAAAGGGTGATGACTACTATGGAGGTGGAAAGTAACGATGGTGAGGAAAAGATACATAAGCCAACATATTTGTCAGTAGTGCTAAAAGAGTATTATGAGGATCCAAATGTTGAGGCACATGAAGATAAGGGAAATGATCAATATCTAGCTATTAATGTGTTACGCAGGGTAATGACTACATCTACAAATATTGAGGATGTATAGAGGGAAAACCTATTCCATATTCCCTACATGGTTCAAGGTAATCTTTATGCTCTTCTTATTGATGGTGGTAGTTGCACCAATGTAGTAGTTACTGCAATAGTAAATAGATTGCAACTAGTCACTACCCTACATCTGAATCCCTATAAAATTGCACTAGTTGAGTGAACAAGACAATCTACATGTTACTTAGAAGGCTAAGGTTCCAATCATTATAAGGGAAAAGTATCATGATGAAATTGTTTGTGATGTTATTCCAATGTGTGCATCACATATACTAGTGGATAGACCTTGGTTATTTAATAGGAGAGTGTTACATGATGGGTTTAGAACACTTATGTGTTTTAGAAGAATGGTAAATGGGTTGTTTTGAATCCTATGTCACCAATTGAGGTGTACGAAGCCTAGGAACATATCAATAAAACCACTAGAAGGAAGTCCTTATTAGTGAAGCGGAAAGAACTAGAAGATGACTTAAATAGAGTGAAATAGTCATAAGAAATTTAGAAGCTTTATCAAAAGACTTCTGAACGTTTCAAGATGACTCAAGGGTAGCCATGACTTCAAGGCAACAAACATATACAAACTAAGATTTTCAATCCAAGTGCTCTTAGAAATTTTCATCTAAAATAAAAGAACTATTAGATTTAAAGGCAAATCTTCTACAAGCTCAAGGAGATGATGGGAATCAAACCATTTCGATAATGGGGCCCATTAGCCAAGCAACAACCAAAGGACTACAGAACCTTGCATTGAGAGTCCTTTTGACCAAATGGAACCCGAAGACACTCACATAGTGTCTTCATTCATTTTACATGATTGTTTTATATTTAATCAGGTACACTTGTTAATACTACAAGATGGCAACTAAACTAATTAACACATGGTTTAGAAAAGGGTTCATGGTCCATTTGTTGAATCGAAATGAACCATAGAGAGCCAGCCATGTACTATGCTATTTTCTTATGCTTGTTTTTCCATATTTAGGGACTACTATAAATACTTGTAAGGAGGACAACCAAAAGATACTTTTTTCATATTTTGGAAAAGCATCACATGAAAAAAAGGGAATTTTCTCTCTTATTTCATACACTCTTATCAATTTCTTTTAAGGTTGTGGTGAGTAGAGGCTTGGATTATTATATGTAAAATCAACAATTGTAAGTTGTTTCATCATTCTACTAGTGAGTAATATTTGGTAAGAATTTGAAATTTCATTTTTGTTCTTTTTATATGGAAATTAGGGTTCCACATTCAAAAAGGGGATCTATGCTATTTTGAATAAAACTGTTCAATTGTTTAATCAATTAGGATTGTTTGATTGCAATTAGATTAGCATATAAAAAATATAGAAATAATATTTAGAGGTGATATCTCTCTTCTTTTCATATGTGGAGGGACTTCCTCTTAGAGAAATAATGGGTTACACTAAAAGCATTTTCCATTGTAGGGGATGGTAAAAATATAAGGTTCTACAACAATAGCTAGAGCTTTAAAAGTCCAATTAGATAGCTAATTCTGTACATTGAGAAAGAATACGTATGTATTATTGTGAAAGTTAATTTTACACAGTATTACAACATGTTTATATGTAGGTTGATACAAACCTTAAAAATATAGTAGAAAGGACTAAAATACTCCTATGCCATAGCATATACAGAATAATACAAAGGTATAGTATATATGATAATATGCCCCCTAAATCTTATAGTGTGTAAGTCAATATGAGATTGGAGCAATGATCCAAAAAAGCTAATTGAAAGGTTCTTGGTGAGAATGTCAACATGTCAATGCCGTGTAGGATTGTAACAAGCAAGAATCTAGCTAGTGGAAAGCAACTCACAAATAAAGTGATAATTAATGTCAATATGTTTGGTACGATCATGGTGAACTAGATTTCTTGAAAGGTAAATTACTTTAAGGTTATCACAACATAAAATGATAGGGCATTGGATGGATACTCTAAGTTCTCATGCAAGATGATATATTTAAGTATTCTCAGCAATTGTATAAGTAGTGGTGTGATATTCTACCTTAGTAGAGCTATGAGACACAATAGCCTACTTCTTTGAGTGCCAAGAGATGAGATTGCAATTGAGAAAAATGGCATTTCCCGTGGTGGAATGATGAGTGTTGGGATAGCCTACCTAATCAATAGTCACAAAGTAATCAATGGGGTACGAGAGGTGCAAACAATGGGGAGACCTAGAGTCAGTGTGCCATGCAGATAATGAAGCACGCATTTCACTACTTAAATTTGAATAGTAGTTAGATTGTACATGTACTAGCTTAGCCGATTCATCACAAAATTGATGTCTAGTCAGGTGATTGTATGGTATTATAGTGCACCAATAATCTCACGTTAGGAAGTGGGGTTACGTAGTGAGGGAGAGCTAGTGGCATTAAGATGACTCCTAAGGGAGTGAGGCATTTTAACAATGTCAAGAGATACACATGATGTTGTTTAAGGTCATAGACAAATTGGGATCGACAAAAGTGAATGCCTTGTGGAATGTGAGAGACCTAAATATCAAGGAAGAAATGTAGAGGACTAAGGTCTTTCATGGCAAAGTGTCAAGAGAGAGTTAAGATGTAATGATTAAAAAGAGAGGTGTTACTGCCAATGAATGTGATATCATCCACATAGAGGAGAAGAACAAGTGTGTGAGGACCTTGAGTGAAAATGAACATAAAGGTGTTGAATTTTCTCTGGTGGAACATAAATGGAGAAGAAAACCTCTAAAGCAATGGAACCAAAGATAAGGGACCTGCTTCAAGCTATAGAGAAACTTGTGTAGCTAACACATATAGTGGAGATATTAGGGATGGATAATGTTAGGAGGCTATTTCATGAAGATTGTCTTGATGAGTTCACTAAGTAGAAAGGTATTTTTTATGCTTAGTTGGTGAATGTCCCATCTAGAAAACAAAGTATGGGAAAAGACAAAGCAAATGGTGGTAGGTTTGATGATAGGATTGAACATTTTAATATAGTTAGTACCCTCTAATTAAGTAAATCCTTGAGCAACAAGATGAGCTTTATGATGCTCAATCTACCAGTTAGCATTGTGTTTTAATTGAAACTTATAAGTGCTTCCAATAGTGTCTTAACTTGGTGGGGAAGGAACTAGGGTCTAGGTTTTGTTTTTGATGAGAGAATCGAACTCCTCCTTCAAGGCTACCACCTAAGTAAGGTCTTAAGGGTTGTAGTATAGTGGCAAGGTTTAGAGGTAGAAGATTGAGTGTGAAGATTAAGAATAGTGCAAGGTTGAGTGAGGCTAGACTTAAGGTAGGTAAGCATGTGGTAAGTGGGGAGGGAGGAGGATGGTGGAGTGGTAGAGGTTTCAATGATAGTATGGGGGCTTAAGAAGAGGAGGTAGTAGAAGTGGGTAAGTATGTGGATGTTGTAGCGGATGGGAGTGTAATAGTGAAGTGTTGTGAGGTGGGATTTCTAGAGCAACGATAGACATATTGGTGAGCGAGGTGCATGTAAGACTGGTGTAGAATAGATGGTAGGGGTTCAGGTTAGAGTAAGAGGTACCAAAGGTGAGGTATCCATGGGGTTAGAGAAGGTGGATGGGGGAGTTGGTGCAGCAGAAGGAGGAGTTGAGAAGAGTAAAGGTATGGAGTTAGGTAGAGTAAAAGCTAGTGTAGGGAAGGAAGTGGGGTAAGTCATTAGGAGAAGTTGTAGGGGGGATAGGCGTTGGGTAAGGAAAGTGGGACTTATGGAAGACAACATGATAGCTAATGTGGACCTTACCAGATATAAGGTATAAGCAGTAGTAGCTATTGTGATTTAGTGATTAGCCGATGAAGATATACGGGGTAAGGTGAGGGAGAGTTTATTGGAGGCCTAATGGGACAGATTAGGAAAACAAAGGCATCCACATGTGTGAAGTTATAGTCTAGTTACATGTTGTAGAGGAGTTCAAAGGGAGATTTTTTGTGAAAGGAGGCAAAGGGAAGACGATTGATAGTATATATAGCAATAAGGGCAACATCCACCTAGAAGGAGGGTGGAAGTTTAGCTTGAAGGCGAATAGTCCATGCTAAGTCGGTAATATGCCAATGCTTATGCTTAGCAACCAATTTTGTTAGGGAGTATAAGCATAAGATAGTTGAAGATGTATGTTATATTCATGCAAGAAAGTGGTTATAGCCCTGTTAACATATTAACTACCATTGTTGCAATGAAATGTTTTGATATGATTAAAAAGTGGTTTTCTGCTTAAGATTTAAAGTGCATAAAATGAGACCAAGCTTCATTTTTATTATACAATAGAAAAATCTAATAATATCTAGTACAATCATCTATGAAGATTACATTAGTGAAATCCTAGATTTGATCTAGTTGGTGATTGCCATATATTAGAATGAACAAGATCTAAGGGTTTTTATGCTTAATGAGATGAATGTTGGAATGGGAGATGCATGGACTTTCCAATGTTGTAAGACTAATAGGGACTAGTAGACTAAAGAGAGGACTTAATTAGATTGAGACAATATTAGACTAGCGTATTGAGTACTTCGTTATAGGGATGATAGAGATAGGAATGCTAGATCTCTCTAGAGATAGTAGATGCAACAAGGGACTTTGGGAATTGAATGGGATCTAAAGTGACAGGATAGAGAGGATTCTTAATGGGTTGTTGCAAGAGGGTATAAATTAGTAGCACAGAAGACAAAGTTAATGAAGTTAACCATACAAGAGTTGCCTTAATGCAGTTTGATGACAAATAGTAAATTATGTGTGAAAGAGGGAACATATAAAACATTCTTGAGATATAGGGGATGACCATGAGTACTAATGGTGATATTGCCTTTGTGAGATATGGGGAGGGAGGCACCATTACCTACAATCACCTTGTCAAAACCAACATAAGTAGTGAGATCAAAAAGTATACCTACATCCAAAGTTATGTAGTAAGTGGCACTTGAGTCTAGATACTAGAAGGCATCATAAGATTCGCTAATTGACAAGGTAACAAAGGATTGAGACACATCATCGTAGAACGCATTGTACTTATGATAACATTGAAAGGTAAAGTGTCCTAACCTATCATGTGTCTAGCAAATGATGCGAATGGGATGGTGTGAGTAAGATGCTATAGCTAAGGGAGGAAGGTAACTTTATCTAGGTCGACCATAACTGAAGGTGTTATTGCATTGCTGTAGATAAGAAGATGAACTCTAGCCTGCTGTAAGTGAAGAAGGGCACCCCTTAGTTCTCGGGTGGCTACAGTCTTGACCTCAGCCCTTAGATGTAGAGGAGAAGTTTGAGTGTAAAGAGTTGAAGGTGTAGAAATAGAAGAGTGAACAATATCATGGTGTTTGAGTAGCTTAGCTTAAATGTGGTCAAATGTGAGAGAAATTAGAGAATGGGTAAGAGTGGTAACTAGGGCATCATATTTATAGTGAAGACCACGAAAGGCATGAGTTAGGAGGTCTTTTGAGCTTAGAGGCTTGTTAATGGAGGTAAGTTAATCAACTATGGTTTTGAGCTCATGTAGATAATTGGAAATGGAGTTGTTTAATTAGAGACTAAGAGCCGTTATTTTAGTTCCATTTCTCTAGCCATGGAGTTAACAAGGAACCGTTGGCAAAGTGAGGGCCGAACATCATGAGCAATAAGGATGTCATGTATTTTTTAAGAGAATATCTATTGAAATCATAGAAAGTGGAGAGGCATGCACTATGTGATTTGTGCAAAGCCATTAAATGTAAGTGGGATTTGGTATAAGAAGAGTGACAACACAGGGGACAATTTCACGTCGTGGTGCAATAATTAAACCATCAACATACTTGTATAGATTTAAGGAAATTAGAAACGAGATCATCAAAGATGACCATAATTGGTAATTGTCTACAATGAAGTTTATGAGAACAATAGTAGATACACTATTAGGAGTGAAAACAAATGAAGAGGGTGAGGAGCTTAAGATGTTGGAGTAAAGGGATCAAGGGAGGATGACATAAGGAGCGATGGCTAAGTAGGGAATGTGTTAATAAAAGAATAAGAAGATGAGAGATTGGAAATTGTAGTTTGAGAGGTGGTAACTTAAGGTTTATGTGGTAAGAACGAAGATGTGGGGGGAGGGTCGTGTTAAATGGATTGCCATTAAAGGGAGCGCTAGGATTCATGTGAGGTGACGGGAGGTTAGAGGCTAGAGGGATCAATGATGTAGAGGGAAGAGTAGCAGGGTTTGTTAGTTTGCATGGGAGGATAAGGCGTTAAGGTGGTGGCTGTAGATTGGCATGGGATTGATGAGAGACAATGGAAGGGTAGTTGAGTGCAGGGTGGTCGAGTTGATGATAAAAGGGTCAAAGGAGAGGTCGAGTTGATAGTTAAGGTTTTAGCTAAAGTGGCTATGGTCGTGGTGGTGATTGATTGTAATGCCTTCATTTGTTGATGGTTCGAGATGTCACCTATGAGAGTGAAGTATGTCTTCTCTAGCATGTTCTTCTTTCACAAGGAAGTAAATTCTAATCTATTTTTGACCATTTTTTTTGTTATTAAGATGCTTCCCAATGCCTTCATGCCATGTACACTAAGAAAGAATACGCATTTATTGGTGTGAAAGTTAATTTTACATAGTATAACAAGATGTTTATATGCAAGTTGATAGTAGATCTTCATGATGTTTACTCGTATATAGAGATTTGAAAATATAACGAAGAATCTTGCGATAAATTGATATAGAGCACTAAATATTAAATTGATTTTTTGGAAAGTAGTCCATAATGGACTATACAGTTTGTCCTAGGTGTCATGTGCCAAATGAGGATTTAGATCATGCCCTCCAAGGTTACCTATCCCTTCTCCATTATACACCTAAATCTAGCTAGAGTATTTTTGTCAAACAATAGAGCTTTGATTAAACAGTTGGATCTAAGCAAATTGCATTATCAAGAGAATAGATTTAAATCAACCAGTGCCATTAAAAGCACCACTTTTCTTTTTCATACAATGGTCAATCTAGATGGATAGAAATTTGAAAAGTTGTAAGTAAAATGAGGCTCCTTTGAAAAAACCCTAAATTTCTAAACAAGGTCAATAAAATTAAAAGGGGAAATTTGAAGTGAATTAAGAAAAGATTTATAAAAGTTAGGACCAAATTTTTCCTAAATGACCATTTTTCTCTAAATAAAATTCTAAAACCCTAGTTAGGTGAATAAAATCATGAAGGGGTTATTGAGAGTTAGCTGGAAAAGGAAAAATTAAAATTTTGTGATTACTTTTGCAAAATGATGATTTTTCCTCTAGACCTAATTTAGAGTCAATGTAGTTAGCTAGAATTACTAAACAACTTAATAAAAATCATTTGAATTTGTTTTAAGTGAATGGGAGTGATCTCTTGAAGTTTGGAGACAATTTGCCAAAAATGACCTTTTCACCCTTACATTTGGTTTTATCGATTTTTAATCTTGAATTTGGTTAAAGATCCTAAATATAACTCTAAGACCTTAGTAAGTAGATAAAATTATTATCAAATCATTTGGAGACTATAGGAAAAGAAAATTTCAAATTCAAAGATCAATTGGACAAAATGACAAAAATATGACTAGACTTGGTTTTTATGAAGGGTCAAAAATTTTTAGATCTTAAGGGTAATTTGAGGGAAATAATGAATTATTTTTCAGTTGAAAGTGGAGTGGGAAAAATAAAAGTACCATTTATGCTAAAATTAAGGACATATAACACTTATTAACAAAAACCCTTAAACCTAATGATCCCCCTTTGGCCAAAATTTTATAGTAGTAGCCTCATCTTCATTTTCTAAAATTTCTCTCTAAGTTAAAATACTCACAAAAACCACTATGCGTCATATACACTTTTACCCCTTCAATATCCATCAATCTTAATACTAATCCAATTGTTTTCTTGCAAGTTTTAGGTGAAAAATCAAGTGAAGATCTTAGCTAAGGGGCTTTCAAGTCACATATTAGGATTAGTATAGGGTAATGTGTGATTTTTTTTTATCTAAGTGTGATTTAGTTCATTAAGTGAGAATCTAATAGTTAGTGAAGTTCTTGTGAATGATACCATTAGAGTAGAAAGAAAATCATTTGGTTGGTTTATGAAGTAGTAGCCAACATTGTGTGGGGAAGGACAATTTGATCTCCATTAAAGTAAGTTCAATACAATGTTTGATTACGTGATTTAAGGTGAATAGAAGTGGTTTAATATGGAAATTTGGTGATTTTTTTAATCTTGATAAAACTAGGGTATGAAACCTACTAAATCACCACCTCAATGATGAATTTTGGATGTCCTTTGATGATTTTAGATGTTGACCTATGTTGTAGCATGCTAAATATGATGTTGGATACTAGATTTGATGATAGAAATGAAGTTTGGTGTATGATGATGTATTAGATGAACATGCTAATGTGTACTACCACTATGGAATGTATTTTGGGACTCAATTTTTATTTGAAATTTGATGTTGATGATAAAAGGTAGTGATTTGATGATTGAAGTATGGGTACGTGGTTTTAGGAGTAGCTTGGGTGAAGAATTTGATGTATATGGTAAGTTAGAAGTTGTATTTGATGATATTAATGAGCTGATTGATAAATTAATTAAATTGATTGATAACCCATGAATTTGTAGCATGTTCACATGTTCTTGAGATGATAAATTAGGTTACATTGAAGTTATTTGATCAATATTAGGCTTGGCAAAGTTTAGGAGTGATTCATGATCTTGAGATCATGAATTCCCTTCTTGTTGAATCAACATGTTTAATTTTGGAAAATTCATGACTTATGTTTAATTAAGTAAATTTGGTGAAATATGTTTAACTAATAAATAAGAGTTTGTTTGGATGTAAAATGAATCCTAAAAATTAAGTTATGTTGTAAATGAGCTCATTGGAATGGATTTTGATGTGTTGGGCATGTTATGGAAATTTAGGTCTGATATGATGATCTTTTAGGCTTAGAATTGAAATATACGTGATGTTTTGGACACTAGAAAGGTATAGCATTAAGTGGGCTTTTGTTTGAATTAAATTGGACCTAAATTGAATAAGATATGAGCCTTTAAATGTGTAGCTTTGTAATTTGAAATGATCTGAAAATTTAAAGGCTCTAAAATGAATAAAATAAAGCATTTATGTTAAAATGGATAGTGGAAGTAATAAGGGCTCTATTAGCTTCGGTTTCACTTGATTTATGCATAAAACGAATAAATTATAGCCTTCTTGAATTAAAGCCTTCAATGGTAACAAATTAAAACTTAACATTAGTTGATTAAATTAACTTAGGTGAAGTTCAACCTAATCTTAAGCCAACCCATCCATAGAAGCCTAAGGACCATCTTTCCACTCTCCCCATGGGTGACTCCCACATGATCAAATATAATTGAATTTCTTGGGCTTAATTAACTTGAATTTCCGAAATGAACCAAGAAAGGAATTAACTTAATGAAATGAACTTAAATGACCAATGGGCCCAAAACCAAAAACTTATTTAGATCAATTTTATCTTTAGAGCTTATACCCTAAATAGGCCCAAACAAGTCAAGAAAACCTAAATAGGCCTTAAACTCTATAAGAACTTAAATCAATTGAAGGCCTAAAATGGAATTAAAATTTGATATGATAAACAGTTGGGCCTACAACATAACAAATAGGAAAAAAATGGACATAATGGGCTTAGGTTAAATAGAATAAATTAAAGTAACCTAATTGGACCTAAAGTGGACTTAATGATAATAATTAGAACTAAGTAACCTAGTTAGGATTAAATAGAATAAATGAGCCTAGATATCTAAACTAGGGCATAATAAGCTTAAATGAATAGTTTAAATGAATCAAAAACTAATTAGATAATTCACTTCATATAGCAAGATTAATTCAGTTAATTAGGACTAGTTAGCATAATTTCAAACATAATTGGGCCTACTATTCTTTGAGAATCCAAATACCTTAATTGGGCCTTAGACATACCTAAACTCAATTCTAAACAACATCATAGGTCTTAATAAATAAACCTTAAATGGTTCAGACCAAATTAATAAAATGGTAAATTAGGCCTATGTAACTTGATGAGGATCAGCTAGCATGAAAAAGAAAGGAGCAAAAATTCCATGATCCATTACATGGTATTGAAGGCCCGATGACCTAAGCTAGAGCCAAAAGAATGAATGAAGCTTTATAGGGACTAGTCATGGACTTGCAAGCCAGGGAATCAAGCTACACTGAAGGAGCACATACATATGACAACTTGATTCACGTAACCATAGAAAGATGAAATAATTTAGGAACATTAAATATTTGCATGGACCGCTACACTAGAGGATACATTCGATTTTGTTAATGTTTATTTTTATTTGTTGGTTTGTTATTTATGCTATTTAGTTGCTTACTTGGTGACACAAGGATAGAATAGGCAACTTAAGATTTTTAGTATTTGTTTTGGTTTGTAATTTATATTATTTAGTTGCCTACTCGGTTACATGAGGATAAGGTAACAAATAGATTAGGCAACTTAGGATTTCCATATTGTGTTAGGTTTTTCCATATTGTATTTGTGTGCTATATATGCCGTGTAAGGGGGGCGGCCAAACACAACTTTGATATATGAAAAACACATCTTTTTTCGTGCGATACGAAATACCACTTTTTGTTCTTTTGTAAAAGAACTTTTCCATATAATTCTTAATTGAATTACTAGGAATACCTATTGATAACCTAGGTTACAGTCAATGAGTTTGATTAGGGTCTAGTTACGCATCACTTATTCAAGATGACCCTCGGGGTAATTGAAACCAACTAGCATCGTTGGGGTTTTAGGTTTAACATACCTGGGGTTACACGAATCATTTGGTATTAGAGCTTCGGCTTCTTGAATCAAGTAAATTTTATCCTTTTATTTAATTTGTCTTTTGTTCTTTTCCATAGTCGTCTGTTGTTCTTTTTTATATTCATCTGTTGTTCTTTTCCATACTCGTCTGTTGTCTTTTCCATATTCATAGTTAGAAATTTGTATAAAAAAAATTTTCTATTGTTCTTTTCCATATTCATCTATTGTCTTTTCCATATTCATAGATAAAAGTCATATAAAAAAAAATCAAATTCAGTTGCAAAAGAAAGAATCAAGAACCGAAATTCAAAAAAAAAAAAAAAGGAATTCGGCCTTAAAAGAATTACAATTGTCGAAATCACAAGATAGCTTCTTGAATTATCAATTACATAACTGGTTGAGTCAATTTACTTTCCATATCAATTTTTCCAATTCCTACCATAAACATATCCTTAATTGTTCTATGTTTGGAATCTGAATTATACACATCCCTTGAACAATCGATTCCATAGTGATCTTTTCCTTTTGTGTTTGATTGCATATCTATTCAGTTGTGAATCTTTTCCATATCAATTAGATTGTGTAGTTAGTCTTTCTTCATTCACGTGATTTAAGCCAATAGTAATCACTAGTGTTGACTTTGTAATTTTAATTTAGGAGTTCTAAATTGAGTTCCTAGCAAAAGAATTACAAAAAGTAGGTTGTGAGATCATATTTTGTGAAAGATATACACGAGTGGAATTGTGAGCATATCTTTTGTGAGCAATACATGAGTGAGTGTAAGGAACATACTTATATATTTCTTATAATTTTGATCGTAATTTGCTACAAATTATTAGAATTATGTCGGGATAGAACACTAATGGAAGAGAAAGTCGGGTGATGTTTGAGGGATTGACGGGGGAGATGAAGAGGATCCTAACGGATGAACTAGGGTGGATCCATGAAAGGATGGATAGGATGGAAAGAAGTAGGGAACTGTCTAGCAGTACCACTATCAAGCGAGGAGTAGGTAGACAGAATAGGGGATGAGTTATGGTAGATGAAGAGGAGGAATCTGATTTTAGAGATTACCAACATGTGAGGGATAGGGGAAAATATCCAGAGGAGTGATAGTATTTAGAGAGTATTAAGTTGAAAATCCCAACTTTTCAAGGAAAGAATGATCCAGAATTGTATTTAGAATGGGAGAGGAAGATGGATCATGTGTTTGAATGTCACAACTGCACTAATGAGAGAAAGATAAAATTAGCTTTAGTAGAGTTTTCAGATTACGCCAGTGTATGGTGGGATCAGTTGGTGCATAATAGGTGCAGGTATGGAGAGCGACCTATTAGCACTTGGGAGGAGATGAAAACAATCATGCAAAAGTGTTTTATTCCTAGTCATTATCATAGGGACTTACTTAGGTAAGTCTAAGGGTTGACTTAAGGAAATAATAGTGTAGAGGATTATTATAAAAAGTTGGAGATGGCCATGATTAGGGCAAGAATTAAGGAGGATGATGAGGCCACTATGACTAGATTCATCAACGGATTGAATCGGGAGATAGTTGATGTAGTAGATCTTCACCATTACTTAGATATGGAAGAGTTACTGCATAGAGCTGTTAAAGTAAAACGGCAGCTAAAATACAGGAGTGAGTACATGACTGGCTCAACTTCCAAAACTACATGGAAATCCATGTGGAAGAGAAACTCCACCGATTCAAAGCCTAAGGAGGACGTGAGGGCTAAGAATCCAGTTACTGCACCTAAGGGAAAGACTAACACTAAACCCCCTTCCAAGACAAGAGATACAAAGTAGTTTAGGTGTTAAGGATTTAGGTACATTGCATCCCAATGTCTAAATTAGAGGGCTATGATTATTAGTGATAGTGAAGATGTAGAGAGTGTGAGCTTTGAGGAGGAAGAGGAGTCACCATCACAAGAATATGAGGATGTTGACTTAGAGGGACCCGTGAGTGGCGAGTTATATGTCACGAGGAGAGTGCTTAGTGTACAACCCTAAGAGGATGGTGAGGGGATCCAGCATAAACATATTTTTCATACACGGTGTCATATACAGGGTAAAGTTTGTAGCTTGATAATCGATAGTGGCAGCTGCACTAATGTTACTGGCACCTTGCTAGTAGAAAAAATGTAGTTGAAAGCTATGAAACATCTAAGACCATATCAATTACAGTGGTTTAGTGATTGTGGGGAATTTAAGGTGACCAAGCAAGTACTTATAGCCTTTTCCATAGGGAGCTACAAAGATGAGGTTATGTGTGATGTGGTACCTATGCAGGTGAGCCACATATTGTTAGGGCAACATTGGCAATTTGATAGGAAGGTTATGTACGATGCGTATAAGAACCAATATTCTTTTGTTTTGAACAAAAGGAAGGTGGTTCTAACTCTACAAAAACCATGGGAAGCTTGCGAGGACCAAGTGAAAATTGAGAAAAAAGTTAAAGCGAAACACAAGAGTGTGTGAGAGTAAGGAGAGAAAAAAGAAAAGAGTGAGAGAAAAACACTAGTGAGCTATGAGGGAAGAGGGTCTAAAACACTGAGAGGAGAGAAAATTGTAAGAAAAAGTAAGTGTGAGAGTGTAATGTTGGCGAGGAACCAATTACTTGTACTTATGCATAAGGATGTTTATTTTACTTATACTGACACTAAGCTTTTGTTACCTAGTATGGTGTTTTCTTTTGGCTTTGTTATAGGAACAGATGAGCTAGCCGTGGATGAGAGGAAATTGAATGCGATCCGGAAATGGCCAATACCAAAGGGACGTGTCAGGACTGTGTTTCATCCAAGAGAAAAGGTTTAGGTACATTTGAGAAAAGAAAGATTTACACCATAGCGAAAGCCTAAATTACATCCTATAGGAGAGGGACTTCTCCAAGTCTTGGAACACATCAATTACAATAACTGCAAGATTGATTTGTTGAGTCATTATGGTAATATAAGCGCAATTGTAATGTTTCTGATCTTACTTTTTATAATGCAGGTGATTCTAGGACGTTAAACATGTTTTAAAATGTTGTAACTACACTCAAAAGTTGTAACATTTTATAAGTTGAGTTTTAAAACGTTATAACTACACTCAAAAGTTGTAACATTTTATAAGTTGAGTTTTAAAACGTTATAACTACACTCAAAAGTTGTAACATTTTATAAGTTGAGTTTTAAAACGTTATAACTACACTCAAAAGTTGTAACATTGTATAAGTTTGTAAATTTGCCCAAAATTTGTACTCAAATAATGATTGTAAATCTACTTTAATTTGTAGTGCTATTATAATAAATGTAAAATATCAATAAATAATGGATGTAAAATGTCATTAAATAATGGAGAACACTTCAAAAGTTATTAAACTAATTTATATGGTTTTATATGTATTTTTTTGTAAAATAATTCAGAATTCACAATGTATTTTACTTAGCAAATCTATATAAAATTCTATATTTTAATAGTTTCAATCACCTATTCATAATTAATTATCTATTCATTTCATTTCATCCTTGTGAGTTTATAATTTTATTTTGTAATTTGTGACTTTATTATAAAGTTCATATGATTTAGTACGTAAAAGGTTTATATGGTAATTGGGCTATAATATCCTCCCACACTTTTTTTCTACTCACATCTCTATATGTGTTATCAAACTAAGATTTCTCCATGGTCATCCAAAACATGGATCATACTACATATGCATGATCAACCATCTAGTACCACAACCACACATAGTGAAATTTGTAATTATGCTTCCATTAAACCATTTTTTTTTTTTTACTCTAGATCTAATCTTTGAGTGTTATATCTACATCATGGGTTTTTTAATTTGCTCTTTAGTAATATTACAATGGTGAAAGTTCATGAAGATCTTGTACTTTGTAAAATATTTGCAAAAAATTAGTAACTCGATATGGTCATGTCATTGCAAAAAATTGGTGATACCATTGAGACATCATTTTTGGAATAGCAAATATATATCCCTATAGCTAATGTCATAATATTTATATAATGGAATACTAAGAAAATAAGATTATGAGAGTCTGTTTCTTCTATATTTTTTCTTTAGTGTTATTTGTAAATAACTAAATTATTAAACAAAGGTAATTGAATTCTAAAGGCTTTTGTATGCTAGTATGTATGTGCAAAAATTGCTAATTGTATTAAAACACTCCTCCCTTTCCTTTCAAAATTTTGTTTAATGGTTTGGTTTTCCTAGTCCAACGATGGAACATAAAGTAAAAGGTTAAGATCTAAAAGTTTTATTTACACATTTCTAAAATTTAAATTAACATCTTATAGATACTCTCGTAATAAAAAGAATAACTTTTGATAAAATGTTAAAATTGTAAAGTTACAAATAAAAAAATTGTAAAAATAAAAATGACACCAAAGTGGTGTCATTGGCTTAGATAATATAGATGAGTATTTTAGCATTTTTATTTTTTATTTTTTTTTGTGGTGGAGTGGAGGGAAGTTAGAAAATACCAAACCATGGTTACAATCAATTAGGGCCTCCACTTGAATCTTGTTTACTTTCTTGTTTGTTCTCGAAAATTTTTATATGCGTTTTTTCTTGCTCCCTACTTGTGGGCTTATAATTTGGGTTTTGGGGGTTTTATATTGTATCACTATAGTTATATTACATCTTATCTAAATGGTTGTGAAGGAGTTTTATTAATTATGTGAAATTTATGGAAAGATTTATAAGTTGTTGAGACTATTTTATGATTCTCGTATACTCTTCTCATTTTGCGATAGTAATTTTTTCTTCCATCTCCCATAATCTTTTTCACTACATCAGATTTTCCACATTGAATTATTGTGTGATTTTATCATCTAAGTTCTCCCTATTTTACTTGTTTTAGGTAATTTGATTTATTCTCACGCTTCCGAACTAACATTTTGTTAACACATTTAGAAATGCACTATGAAGATCTAAGTAGAGTGAACTATATGGTGAAGAAACTTACCTAATTATGAATAGATACCATCATTAAAGAAAATATACTTAGGCTAAAGATGGTTAACACATACCATAATGGCCGGAATAAATTAGGTTGGTAATTAGATCGCCGGAACGACGACCGCTAAAAGGACGGCCAGAAGCATCATCACCAGTATCACGGGTTTTTTTGCACAGGTAGCGTACTATTTCTCCGTTAGAAAGACCTACAGCCGCCATAAGTGGTGTGTCCCGACGGTTGTTCGTAATTTGTGTGAGCCTAGGATTTTTTTCTACCAATTTTTTAACTGTCTCTAGGCTTTCTCCCGCTGCAGCAGCATGGAGGACAGTTTCTCCATCTTTATTTTGTTTCACAAGCACGTCTGAATCTGGGGGAAGCTTTTTCAGGAGTTCTTCCACAACATCTGCGTGTCCCATCATAGCCGCGGTGAACAGCACGGTTTCTTCACGTCCGGAGATATCCGCGTTCAAAGCATCTTGATCCTCGCCGAGCAAATTTTTTATTTCTCCCCAATTTCCTTTCATTGCTGCTCGCTGTAAATCCAAGTTTCTCTTCACAAAAAAACCTGTACGAACTTGAATCGTCATTTTAATTGCAATTCCATATGCGTAGCCTAGCTTGTTTATTGCATACAACTCCAAGAGAAAAAGTAGCTACTAAATGAATGCAGTAACATAAGCAAAGATTTCATTAACAACTGCTTTCAAAACACTTTTTAAAAGTTAAAAAAAAATTACTTATTAGTACTATATTGAAAATATAAGTCAAAAAAGAAACGTAATTGCATCTAAGAAATCTCACATTCTAATTCTACTGGAGAAACCTCGATCTCATCAGATGCGATTGAGGTGTCGCCAGATGATTCGCATGCAATCTTAGGGAACCCGGAGACCGTCCTCCTTGACATCTTGATTGAATTGACTCTTCACCTGAGTACCATATATTAGTCCAAAATATGTTGGGTATGCTATCGAAACAAAAGGAACTTCATGCTCGATGCTATTTCCATTTTGTTTTTTGTTTTTTTTTTCTAAAGATAATTTTAAACCTTTTACATAAATTTATAAAATCACTCATTTTCTCCAACTATGATTGCATTTTCCTCTATGGATGTTTTCTTACATGTAATATTAATAAAAAGCAATTCCACGCTACATTTGAAATGTGTATAATCAAATACAGTGTTGAAAATATTAAAAAGATGAAAATGGAATTACATTTTATGGAAGGGGTATCATTAGAGAATTATTTCAAATGTGTCAAAGCTAAATATTGAAGTTGAAGATATCTAATGTTAATATGAAAATCTCACTTTTCAAAACTAAATTATTGTTTTATATCTTATCCACCATCTAGCTTTTGAAATACCCATAGCATATAGTTGTACCTCCTTTTATGTAAATTAAATGGCCATAAACAATTCCCTATATTATAAAATTCCGACTTTTTAAAGTTGTGCTATATATATGATCATAATTTTTTGGATATAGATGGATAAAATAATACTTTATACATCAATTCTTGCTATATATTTATCTCAAGAGGTTTTTTAAAATCTAGGTTGTATAACCTCAGTTATAAGTATTAAAAATCAAATATAATTCTATTTTATTATATGATTATCTTATCATATTTTACGATCTATCTTATTCTACTATTAGTCCTTTTGGTTTAAATATTAAATACCAACATATGCACTATTTTATTTCACTACAATTTAAGGCATTGCCTATAATGTTACATTGATTAGAAAATTTATTTTCTTTTTTTTTTAATAAATAATGCATCAATAGGTTTTGAAATATCCAAGACATAGAGGGACATTTTTTTAGCTACACAATTACATTGCTTGTCTAAAGTGTCAAGAAATTGTTTACTTACATTACATAGAATATGACTAACAATTATGTGAGCTAAGGTTCAATCAAGACATGCATAGCATGGAAGTATATCACCATAAGGCATATTGTACTACTCCAAGACCAAGTGGAAATGGAACCACAAACTGTCCCCTTGCCAACTACAAGGACAAAGCAAGAGGGTAGAGCATGATGGAGTTTAATCGTCTTAATAGTCTCAAAAGTTATTAATGAGAGATATTTTTAGTCATGGTTCCTTCAACCATCGCTTATTGTAGGACCTAGGTACAATGTGTCTTTACAAAATCCTCTGCAATCTAGTTTGAGGCAAGGTAGTTTTCTATAGCTTTACATCAATAGGGAATGATGTACATATAGCATATGTTCTATTCATCTATTGCATGTCATAATTGCTCCATCACTTTGTATGCGTAGCATTGGATTTCTATATACTTACTGGTCCAGTGTATGTTTGCTCACTCACAACTATTTGTTTTTAGCTTACTTCAAATTCTAGTTATGCCCAAATCTCCACTTCCTCTAATTCCTTTTAGGCCAATAATTTGGTTAGATTAGACTACAACATCAACTCTGATGTGATTAATGGGGGCACTAAATGGTAATATGGCGCTATATATATATATGTGTGTATGCTATTGAAGATCCAACAAATTTAGGTATTTAATAAACCATTTATATTGCTTTACTACTCATGTGAGTTGTCATACTACCCCAAACAGATAGCATATGATCAACCCACCATCTAAACTTGAAATTAAAAATTCCCTTGGTTTTAGAAACTTAATTGTTTTAGATAGGCAGCTGGTATGAATTATTTTGAAGTTTAGATGCTAAATTGTCATATCCCAATAATTTGAGGTTGTCAACATAGTTAATATAGCTAATCACTATGATATAAGCTACGCATTCTAGAGATAGATGTAAATGCTATTGTGGACAATTATAGTATATAAGTTGCTCAATGCAGATATAGTGGTAAAGAAGTATAAGGCGATGTGTGTTAGTGTTGGGACTAGATGATCCATTATTATTGGGATTCTATTTCACTGTAGGGATTTGAACATCTAAATTTCAGAATGTTGAGATGTAAGTGTTTGCTATTGAACTTAAACCAAATTATTAACCAAGTTTATATATGATTTTTATTTATAATAGTTGCATTAATTTGTTGTATAGGTACACATGCAATAGGTCAATTGGTTGTGTTTGTTATGCAGTACCTCTATAACAAGCTTTTGGGACTCTAATTTTAGATGTTGGTGCTCTAGAAATCTATCCATATGAGTACTTTAGCTATGATCTATACTATGGGAACTAGAATGACAATAGCATTTATAAAGATTGTTAAGATTAGAGAATTTAGTTTAGAGATTAAATTTCTATTACTTTTATGATATTAAGACTATCGATGATATTAGAGGATTAGTAATTTCCTTTAAATACGATTTGATTCAGATAATGATGAATTGAGAACAAAGTTTATAGTATAAGAGTTTGTAAGAATAAAATATCATGAGAATATATTATGGATGTAAGTTGTGAGATTTGTGGGCATGCATTTTGCTACTATGGGTGGGAGTATGTGGTCAAGTTATTGTAATCCAATCGTCTCCGGCATAGCAATGCAATTATGGTACTTACATGTCATGTACAGATATCATATTTATTATTTTGTATAGTTAGTGCAGTATTTTTTTATAGATATATATATACATAAATACATGTACACATTGTATTGCAATGTATATGGGAGTATTAGCTTTAGAAACGAACCTAACTCCAGCAATATGTATATGGGAGTATTAGCTTTGGAAATTGCTGTAAATATGTATTGTAAAAACGGGGAAATGAGTACATCTTTTTCGTACTTCTGAAAGGTGGGCTTCAACTTACTTACTACCCTTAAGATATTTTGAGGTGATTATACGCACCTAAAGGAGGCATAAAACTTACCTCTTTTATTTTATTTTTTACTCTTTACAATTTCTATTGAAGGAGCACCAATCTGTCTAAACTTACCAAACTAATTCCATTCTATCAAAAGAATTAATAGAGGAAAAATAAGAATATAATGTTTAAGCTATCTAGAGAAATTCAAGAAAATCAGCTACTTTGTTTCCTTCTTCAAGAATGTGAATAAAGGGAAAATGTCAATAATCTTCAACAAATGATGTCTAACTTGCACCATATTAAGCAAGTTTCACTTTGGCTAGAAGCGTGATAATGATAAAACTAGTAGCATGGAACTTGTCTCTAAATTGATAAACAAATTACCCCTAAACTCTCAATATGTGCAGGCACAAGTTTAGAGGATAAATTAACTTTTGAAATAGTTCATTGAAGAAATAGTATTTTTTTTCTTTTTTCTTTTAAGAATTTTGAAGGAAAATTGCACATCAAAAACACAAACACAATAATTGAGAATGTTAACAAGCTAATACCCCGTTTCCAAGATTAACTATTTCCTCCAAATGCATATATGCATTTTTATCCATAGTTATCTCATTGAATTTTATCAAACAAGAATATAGAAATGCTATATTTGAAAAATATAAAGCCTTAGTTAGAGGATCTATAATAAAGGAAATTTGCTATATACATTTTAGATCAGCGCATATACTCTACAGATCATAGAGTTTCTTTTCCCCTGACAAAGGAGAGGAGCAGCTTTTATGGAGTAAAGCAAGTATAACCTACTAAGTTTTACATTGTAGTTGGCGCAGCATCTCATATGGTAGAAAAGCAAGTATAAGCTACTCAGCTTTTAAATAGTAGTTGGCGCAGCGTAAGTCACAAAACTCGCAACATAACATGAAGGTGTGATTTTTTTGCCAAAAAGGTAGTTGTGATAGATGGAAGGCACGCTGTGACAGGCCACTACTGATGGTGACTAACAACATTGCAAAATGCTAATGGAAAACTTAGGAAAATAGTTTCCATTTTTAAAAATAAAAATTAATATCCATTTGCATTTTTCTGCGGTGGTTAATTATTTGCATCAACCATCGTCTATGGCTTCTGTCTTCCATTATTAGCCGCCGTTAAAAGCTAGTAGTATTTGCAATCTTTTGAAATTAGCAGTGTATTATATGATAATTCTAAGGTTTTAATTAAATAAATATAAAAAAATCTGGAAAATATTTTTTATGAAAGAAAGACGCTATGAAAGGCACCTTGTTGATATAAACCCACAATCTGATCCACTAACCCGCCACTACAATTTATACAAAATACCTTCATATAAAATAAAAAAGATAAGATATTATTAAGACTCTTATAATTTGTTATTACCATTTATAGATAACATGTTACATAATGACATAAAGTGTTTATAGGAGAACAATTATACTAAAAATAATCTCTTATAATTGTAATTGTTATAAAATAATCTCATAGAAATATTAATAAAATAAACTTTATTAAATTATACTTGAAAGCTAATGTATTAAGGAGTTTAATACATTATTAGACATTCATCTAAATTCTAAATCAAATAAAATTTAACTCACCAACACTTATTCCAATAAGTTTATGATATAATTCACGAAATTTTAAAATTTAACTAAAGTTCATCAGGTCATCTTCCTAAACATTTATAGAACTTAACTAAAATTCAATTTATCCCCTTCCTCAATTATATCCATACTTACAAAAGGAAAAAAAATCCATAAAATAAATTAGAAGAGATATAAGACTAAGAGATGCATATCTGTCATGGAAATGAGAATAGTAAGATAAAACAATAATGATATTACTAGAGTTTCTTAGACTTAACCAAATAAAATAAATAATCTACTTAGTAAGTCATGGTCCTTCATTTTTAAAATTTAAATTGAAAATATTATTACCTATCATTTTTTTAACGAATCAAGTATTTTTTTTAACTTAAAACCCAACATAAAACTCTATAAGATTTTAAAGTAACACCCAAACTCACCTTAAAACCCTATAGGGTAATTAGTAGGCTAGGAAGGCTAAATACCCAATAACAACCCATTTAGTAACATCCGTACCAACAACACGTCACCTAAGGATAGCACCAAAGGTAAGAGTACCTATAGATGCTTTAGCTTGAAAAAGGATATTATTATTATTATCAATAGTGGAGATTAGAATTTAGGACATCGAAATTGCAAATAAGCCATGAGAGCACATTAGCTTTAAGAGTAATTCTACATCTAGTCACTTAAAAGTAACTAAATAGTATAGTCACTTTTCCCAATTACAGTAAAATCACTTTGATCATAATATAATAAAGCCTATTAATAGTTAAAGTAATTGTCGATATACTTTAAAGACTGTTGACAATTTTTTTTTTATAGTAAATCAATAGTAAAATGCTCTTGACCATAATAAATGATGATTGTTCACAATAAGAACTAATTACCATTCGGTTATTTTTTAGTGACTAAACCCTAAAATTTCCTTAACATTAAATATTTTTAATTTAAAATAAAGGTTCATTTATGGGACAAATATTTGTTATTCCCAATTATCTATTTTAAATGTATTCCCACCAATCACAAGCATACATGTGAATGAAGAATTAATGTGTAATTTTAGAAGTTTGTTCATTCAAACTAAGTATATGCACATAATTAGCAAAAACATATTTGAAACAAAAAGTTGAAGGCTGCAAATATTTATCTCCTCACCTATCATATTGATTACTTGGTTGCTTCCCATGTGGACATATCAATTCTAACATTTTTCCTTTACAATCTTTGGACATGGACATGGCAACGTCTCACCATAATCGGTTTAGACTAGTCTTGTTGTGTCCTAGACTTAAACCAACTCCTTAAGAGCATAGGTTAAGACTTGGATTGGTCATGTCTAGGGGCTTCTACAAGCTGATTAAACCAACTTAAATAAATCAATAAATAGAACGGTCTTATCGAACGTAAGAAATCGATCTACAACGGACTTCTTCAATTTCAAGATCTCATAAAAAGGTATGAATAAATAATTAATGAGGCAATACCATCTTTTTATGTACATCCAATCCAAACCACTTTTTACTAAGACAATGTGGGGCGTCATTAACAAAATGTCAAAAATTAAAAAGCAAAAAAATGAATAAAAGAAGGTGCAAATTTTAGGAGGATTCAATATAATTGGGTACATTCAAAGTGAATGCCTTAGACCAATGTGGATGAATTTCTAATCGTCAGATTTCTTAGTTTCTTACTTTCATGTTGGCATGACAATTAAAATGGGAAGAGAGTCTATGTGTTGGTTAAATATCAAGCAAACATTTTACCAAATTTCTCACCTCTGTGCATCTTCCAATTCATACAACCACCAAAATGGGTAATTAAAAACTTGAAAGTAGGTTTGCTAGTGAATTTAGTTGACTCTAAGTCGACCCATACGGGGATGGCTACTTGAGGTAAGTTATGCCTTCCTATGGAAGGAGGAAGAGTTGGTCTTCAATCACTTTCAAATATTTCTATATCTTTCAAGGTTAAACTCTAGTTGAAATTCCTAAGTAATCAATCTTTATTCTCTAAGTTCATGTTGGTTAAATATCTTATAGGTAAGCATCGATTGGATGTCTTAACATCCTACAATTCATCTCCTTTATGAAAACGACTTTTAGGATATGAGAAATTGTTGAACATACACATTGTTTGGCCTTAGTCAAGATGAAGTTAACCTCTGGTATGACCATTAGCACCCTAAAGGTCAATTAGCTAATTTTTCCTTAGTTATTTCTCCTCACTTAAAAGTCAATGAACTTTGGAACAATAGCAATTGGGATGTTGACACCCTCTCTATTCTAGTTCCTATGCACTTGTAGGATGATATAATGAATTTAAGAATTTGTCGAGAAACTAAGAACTATTCGATATAGATACTTTCCTCTAAAGCTCTTTCTCTATGTCAAGCACTTGGAATGGACTTAGACAAAACTCTATTTAAGTTGAGCTCTATAAAATTATATAGAATCAATTCCTACCTACAAAAATCATGTTCTTCATGTGGAAAGCTACACAATCCTTCATTCTAACATATGATAGTAGGGTTGTTGTTTCTAGGTGCTCATTGTGTTTACAAGAATGTGAAATAGATATGCAGTGCTTTTAACATGTGATTATGTGTTAGATGTTTGGTATAAGGTGGCATCACATTTTGGAATTGTTAATTTTCCAATAATCATATCCATTAATGTTATGATAAATTTTTGGCATAATAGGGCTAGAAATATCACAAATCACATTTGTGCTTTAGTGCCTTTTGTGACACATGGAGTCTTTAGAATGAAAGAAATAATAGAAAGTATGGAAATAACTATAAGCCTCCTAAGATCCTTGTTTTGCACATTACGAATGATCTGTATAATCTTGGGAGGGCTAATCCTCTCACTAAGAAACAAACTATTAATGATGGTGATTTCTTTTTTAATATTGTAAAAGCTCTAAAAAAAAGAAAAGAAAAGAAAAAAGGTCTATTAGTGTCTTAGGCATGCCATTAGCAAAACCTTTATGAACTTAATATTGATGGTAATTCAATAACAATAAAGATGGTATATTAAGGGATAGTAATGGGAGAATGATATGGTACTTTGGTTTTGCATCTCATAAAAAATCCATTGAATTTTTTGAGCTAATTGCTTTGATTAAGGACCTTAAGTATTACAGGTCATACAATCTTAAGTCTTGATTGAAACAAATTTACTAATGGTATCAAGATGACTACCCACTCTAGTTTTAAGATGGCACATATGGAATGATATATCCTAGATAGGAACTTTGTTGAAGGAAGTACAAGGTAAGCTAAATCATATTTGAAGAGAGTAGAATAGTGCTATTGATTGGCTTTCCAAGGAGGCAAGGGAAACATAATCTAGTTTCTTCCTCATTGATCCTATGATGGATAAGGACTTCAAGAGGATTTTATAGTAAGACTAACTTTGTGTTTGGTAACTTATGCAATACTTGACTGATTTCAATGTTATAGTTTTAGTCTAGTTGTAAGGTTATTATTTTGAGTTTATGTAGATTTTTTTAGGAATTTTTGAACTGATTTATCCTATGTATAGGGGAAGAGCCTTCCCTTTCTTTCTTTCTCTTTATTTCCTAAAGGCTTTTTGTAAGGGAAGTAATACTTTATTTATCTTTTATATAAGTATAGGTATTGTGTGATCTTTGATAAGTTAGGTGACATGTCCTAGCTACACTGAGGATCCTACTACCTCCATTTCATTATAGGCTAGTAATTTGGTTAGATCTGAACTGCAAGAGCAACTCTGATGTAGTCAAAGGGGCATTAGATGGTTACATAGGAGCTATGTAAATTTGCATACTTTTGTAGCCTCGATGGGTTGAGGTAGGGGCAGATCAAAGGGGGACTTAATGCCCTAGGCTCGAGAAAAAATTATTTAGTTAAATTTATTTTAAGATTATATGTATGTATGTATGTATGCATGTATGTATGTATGTATGTATGTATGTATGTATAAATTTTATCATAAAATTTATTATAACTTAGTGATTAGATGATTGTTTTATGTACTCAAGGTCATGGGCTCGATTCTAATAAGAGTTATCTTTGCCTTTTCAAATTGTATTTATTATCTATCTCTCAATAAATTATTTTTATTTTTTGTTTCTTTTTTTCCCGGGGCTATAACATATAAAATGGATTTTTTAATAAAAAAGATAATAATTAATTAAATAAATTCTCAATAGACATTAAATAATAGCCTTATGATATATAATAATTATATTCAATATTATAAGTGTTTCGATCATATTATATAAAACTATAGTAAATAATAGTAATTTATATTACTTATAGTACTAACTTTTTCTTTCACTATTAATAATATGAAAAGAAATTAGCATTATTGTTAATCAATTATTTAATCACTTATATTAAAAAAGTATGTGTATATATATATTTTTATGACATTACTAATGAAATAATTTTGCAAAATTTGTATAAAAAGTTATAAAGTACTATATTATTTTTTTATAATCTTGCTAAAAGTTTAATATTTTACAAAGTATATCAAGTCATTGTAATTGATACATGAAAAAAGTTTAAATTTACTATTTTACACAATATTAGATTATGTTGAGGGTACGGTTATTTTCATATATGTAAGATGCATTATTATAATTGTAATGATAACTGAATATTTTTCTATAACTAATTCTAATATTGATTTTAATACTATATATTTAGCCTTCCAAAGATATGATTCTGCATTCACTATTGGGTTAAGGTATTTGGTGACCTCCATATACTGCATTACTACTATATCTACGAGTGATACACCCTTTGTTGTTGATGACCTTTCATATATTTCATAAATTGCATTACTACTTCTTGTCTTTTTATTGTAACTTGGGGACGATTGACGAGATACCTATGTAAATAAGACTATTGCAAGTATAACTATGTAAATATATCTTTAAGGGAAATGCTTAATACGTTTTGTTTATTTATGTTTCCACTAGGTGATTGTGCTTTTGGAATAATCCAGTCGGTCAGATGTATACAATATACATCACAAGTACAATTCAACTAGTAAACCTTTGTTTAGAACATACTATATGATGTATGGATGAGCAAAGTGATGGCAAAAAAATAGATGAAATCGAATGAATCTATAAACTAAATCAAACTAAATTAAATATATATTCAATTTGGTTTGGAAAATTTTTCATTTGAAGCAAACAAAAAATTTACGATTAGTTTAGAGATAATTTGAACCAAACTATTTTGAAAAAAAAAAACTATTTGGTATTTTACTTATAACTAAAAAATAAATAAATTATTGTAATATAACATTTAAAGGATTTTTAATTTATATTTTATTGAGAAGTATATATATTCAAATTTTATGATCATAATTAAGTGCATATATATACAAGTTGTCTTAAAATTTATATTATAAGGTAATTTGAGAGATAAATTAGTTGTATTATACATTTAATTTTTTTTGTTATTTAAATATTGACTTTCTTAATTTCTTATATAATATCAATACATATTGTTATTAAATGATTTAGAACTACTTATATAAAATTACATGTTAAGAAAGTATAATTTCTTCAATTCAAAAAAGAAAAAAAGAAAAAAAATCAAATTAATCTAATCCATGCTCGTTTTAGATGTTTATGGGTTGCTGAAATTACTGTATCATATGAAGTAATGACAATAAAGAAATAATAAATAAATAAATAAATGATTATGGAGAATAGGTTAGCAACACAATGCAATCCTAAAAGGCACAATTTTTTTAAGAAGATGAGCGAATTATTTCAAAGGTTCTTTAAAGGCTTTTGTTTGTGTAATAATATGATTTTTAGGCCACTTCTAAGTTGTACCAAATTAATAAGTTTTGTTATCCTACACAACACCCACTTTTTATCTTGGTCATTAGAGAAGTGAGAGAAAAGAAAAGGGAGAAAGAAGGGAGAGAGCCACCATCTATGTTGTTTTTATATGTTAGTGGTGGTGGATATGGTGGTGAATGGTGGCTTGGGGTGTTATTTCTTGTTATGCTCTACTATTAGACTATTATATCATGTGGGCACAAATTTTATATGAACAAACAATTATATGGAATACTTATCTCTTTCCCATAAGCCAAGCAAGCTCTAATGGAATTTTTTTTATTATTATTATGTCTGATGATAGATATCTAAATGGATCATAAGTTATAAGGTATTAGATTCATAAGATTAATATCATCTAGGTCACTTATACAGGCTGGATCATATTGAAGAACAACAATTTTATCATACGTCGAAGTGAAATTCTTCCCTGTTTTTCTTTTTTTTTTTTCTTTTTAATTTTCTGTCATTTTTTTCCTTATGGAAACCCATTACAAGCAAACCCAATTTCAGCAATATATAAATTGGAGTGCTAACTTTAGAAATCACAGCGAATATATAATGCAAAAATTGGGCATTGAATACGTACCTTCTTCGGACTTTTGAAAGATGGGTTTTAATTTTGATGAGCACTCGACATAACGAGATCTATCTGAACAAGATCAGAAATCTATATCCCTCCTTCTTAGAGGAGCAAATCAGTTGCAGAGATAAATAGGTGGACAAGGGAAGTGGACCAGTCAATGACCAGTCAATATTTTATTATGCATTCATCGGGAAGTGTCACGTATTTTATAGCCCAATCTTTAAATATACATTCCTCTGCAAGTAATTTTCCAGCTTTAGCCGTGCGACACAACTTTATTTAGGGAAATCATAGTTGCAGATATAAGAAGGAAAAAAAAAGAATGAAGGGAGTAAGCTCACACTATGCTTCCAATATCTTTTGAATGAAATGTTTAATCGCAGTTCCATCGACTTAATTACTATTTAATTACCCTTGCATTGCAGTATGAAATAAAAAAAAAAAGCATACTCATAGCCCACAGGTTTGATTCATAAAGAAAAAGAAAGTTGTTTTTTCTTTTTTATTTATTTTTACGTTAAAATGGAATACCTCTAGTTCTAGACATTGAAGTTGGACCTGTAACACATTTCTCATACAAAAATAAAGTAATAGTATTCCTACTTGGATAGATACCTCCACAGACTGTTTCGGAATCGCGAACCGTGTCGGAACTGGCGCGCTGGTTTCGAACCAGAACCGTGGACCACCAGCACGAGTTACAACCGATGCTGGAACTAGCGAATCTACTCATGGAAACCAGTGGAATTGCCAGCTCCGAACAGCAATTTTTTTTTTTTTTGAAGAAAAGAAAAAACTCCCATTCACATGGGAGAATATGGACATGCACATGAGTGAGCAGAGTCCAAAGAATATGTTTCTCACATCCAAGAAAAATTGAGCCATTGATTGGCTTCAAATTATTAAAGTGAATTGTCAACTACAACATTCCCTAAAAAAATGAGTAAGCAGAGTTTAGAGAATATATTCCTAAGTTCAAGAAAAGCCAAAATAACATTGATTGGCTTTAAATTATTGAAGAGAATTGCCAATTACAACATTCTCCAAAAAAACATAAGAGAACAGAGTCTATAGAATATATTCCCTAAGACTAAGAAAAGCCAAAATGACATTGAGTTTGCCAACTACAACATTCTCCAAAAAAAGCATGATAAACACAAGCACATTCATATAGACATTCCCACAGGCTAATTCAAAACCAGAATCATAGACCACCAACACGAGTCACAACCCATGCTAGAACTAATGGTCCAATGGCTCTCCAACCCATTTACTTATTGGAATCTTTGGCTTCAATCCATACTTTAGGGGGAAAAAAAACTCCCATTTGAATGGGAGAATAAGGCATGCACAAGAGTGAGTAGAGTCCAAAGAATATATTTCTCACGTCCAAGAAAAAATGAGCAATAGATTGGCTTCAAATTATTAAAGTGAATTGATGACTACAACATTCTCCAAAAAAATGAGTGAGCAAAGTTCAGAGAATATATTCCCTATGTCTAAGAAAAGCAAAAATAACATTGATTGGCTTTAAATTATTGAAGAGAATGGCCAACTACAACATTCTCCAAAAAAACATAAGAGAATAGAGTCTATAGAATATATTCCCTAAGACTAAGAAAATCCAAAATGACATTGAGTTTGCCAACTACAACATTCTCCAAAAAAAAAGCATGATAAACACAAGCAGATTCATATAGACATTCCCACAGGCTAATTCAAAACCAAAATCGTAGATCACCAACACAAGTCACAACCCATGCTAGAACTAATGGTCCAATGGCTCTCCAACCCATTTACTTATCGGAATCTTTGGCTCCGATCCATAATTTAGGGGGAAAAAAAACTCCCATTCACATGGGAGAACAAAGACATGCACATGAGTGAGCAGAGTCCAAAGAATATATTTCCCAAGTCCAAGAAAAGCTAAAAAGACATTGAGTCATTGATTGACTTCAAATTATTAAAGAGAATTGCTAACTACAACAATCTCCAAAAAACATGAGTGAGCTGTGCAAAAAATATATTCCCTAAGCACAAGAAAGCCAAAATGATATTGATTGGCTTTAAATTATTGAAAAGAATTTCCAACCACAACATTCTCCAAGAAAACATAAGTGCTAGAGAATATATTCCCCAAGACTAAGAAAAGCCAAAATGACATTGAGTTTGCCAATTACAACATTCTCTAAAAAAGCATGACAAGCACGAGCACACTCATCTAGGCATTCCCATAGTCTAGATCAAAACCATAATCATGGACCACCAACACGGGTCAAAACCTATGCTAGAACCAATCGTCCAACAGTTCTTCTACTTGTTTACTTGTTGGTACCATTGGCTCCAAACCATAAGTTTTTTTTTCTTTTTTTAAAAAAAAAAAAACTCAAAGTTACATGCACATGGGAGAAAAGAGGACATGTACATGAGTGAGTAGAGTTTAAAGAATATATTCTCTAAGTCTAAGAAAAGCCAAAATGAAATTTGGTCATTGATATTGATTGGGTTCAAATTATTGAAGAGACTTGCTAACTAAAATATTCTCCAAAAAATATGAGTGAGCAAAGTCTAGAGAATATATTCCCTAAGTCCAGAAAAGCTAAAATTGCAAAGTCATTGACATTGATTGGCTTCAAACTATTGAAGAGAATTGCCAACTAGAACATTCTCTAGAAAACATGAGTGAGCAAAGTCTAGAGAATATATTCCTTAAGTCCAAGAAAAGCCAAAATGATATTGAGTTTAGCAACTACGACATTCTCCAAAAAACATGAGTGAGCAAAGCCCAGAGAATATATTCCGTAAGTCTAAGAAAAGCCAAAATGATATTGAGTTTGCCAACTACAACATTCTCCAAAAAAAGAAAAAAAAAACACAACAATCACGAGGACATTCATCTAGGCACTCCCACAAGCTAGTTTAAAACTGAAACCATGGACTACTAACACGAGTCACAACCTATGCTAAAATCGGTGGTTTAATGGTTACCTAATGTGTCTACGCATTGGTGCCACTAGCTCCAAACTGCAATTTGTTTTTTGTCTTTTTTTGGAAAAAGAAAAACCTTAAAGTTACATTCACTTGGGAGAAGAGAGGACATGCACATGAGTGAGTGGAGTTTAAAGAATATATTCCCTAAGTCTAAGAAAAGCCAAAATGAAATTAAGTCATTGACATTGATTTTCTTCAAATTATTAAAGAGAATTGCTAACTACAATATTTTCCAAAAAAACATAACAAGCACAAGGATGTTCACTTGGGAGTGTAATGCATTGTGAATTGACATTCAAAAGCACAAGGACATTCAAAAAGGGAAAGAAGCCAAAAGGAATCAGTGTTATTTTGCTAAGGTAGTGAATTCCAATGGAAAACTAGAGATGCTCTACGTAATTCCCAATTGAAATATTATAGTGGAGCGTTTTATAACATTCACATTTCACAATATAAAAGGTAATGAAGGAGAAGGAAAATAGAAGGAAACTTAGAAAAAATTCTCTCCCTCTCTATACTCAATATTTTCCTTCACATTTCACAATCTATTGCTCTCATAAAGATAAAGGTATAGGAAAAGTAATAGAAAAGCCACAACAATATATTCATGAAGTAGATGATTAGTTTGAGTATTACAATTTCAATGATAACGAAGCCAGACAATTTAATTTAAATAAACTTACTCCACTACCCGGTTTTAAGCATATAGTACTATCACAATTGCAATAGAACTATAGGATTCTTAGGATAAAGAAACACAACCTTTAAAAAAGGAAACAGAAGAATAATAAGCTAGTGGAAGTCAATAAATAGGTTTTCCCCCTAAACCCAATAAATCTGGCAAGATCTAAGTGTTTTGCAACTATTGCAATGCAAATTATGCTTGGAAAAAAGGAGATGGATATGACACATTCACCAAATATATGAGGTCTAAACACTTGACAAAGTAAAAGTTGGATATGTCACAACAACAAATCTCGGTTTGGCACTCCATATCAAACCCAACATCACCATTTCAATAGTGTTGAGAAGCAAAAGTAAGGTTTGGTCCAAATGATAACAAGTATGCATCTTCCATTCAGTGTAAGGTTTAATCCTATCCAAATGTGATATGAATAATGAACCCTAAATCCTAGTGTACATGCATTTTCATCGTCAACTATGTAGAAAACTATTAAACAACACCATTTTAGTAAATGAGAACTTAAAGTTAAGTTTAGCACCTTATGCACACAAGTATCCATAGGTGTTGATATATGGACAAATGAGTGGCAACAAAATTCATATGTGGGAATAACCATACACTAGATAGATGAATAATGGGTATTGCATAAAAAGAATTTTATCACTTCACAAATTTAATGAGTACCATGCCACTCAAGATTTTTTTAGGATAATTAATCTTATTTTAGATAAGTATTGTTTGACAAAGAAAATATTTTCTATCAATTTTGATAACACTATAACTAACACTGCATCAGTTCTAAAACTACAAACTCTTTGCCAACCTTACCTTGGTAGCACCTTTTTTTCACATTAAATGCGCATGCCACATATTAAATTTATATGTCAAAGATAGTATTGCAGATTTAGATTTTAAATCATCTCCTGTAAAAATGGTTATTGATTTTATGTTGTACAACCCTTCCATAAATAAGGCATGGTGAAAATTTCGAATAGATAATCAACTAAGACCTTAAAAATTTCAATGAGATTTACGATATAGATGGAATTCAATATATCAACTTTTACAGAGAATAATTTTCTATAAACATACATTATGTAGTTTTGTAATGATACATATATCAGATATCCTTTTGCATCCTAATGATTAGGATACTTTCTAATGGTTATTAAGCATACTTAAAGTTAATTTTTTTTATATATTAGTACAATAAAATTTTCTTAAGTATATTACTCAAGTATTCATCTTTTTTACTTTGAAAGCACTAAAGATAAAAGTGATACTATAAGGATTTAATATGACAGGCTTTTGCAAACTTGTATAAATGAAAAAGTTTCTAAATGGTTATAATATTAGAAGGACATAACACCTACTATTTATCTTCTTGCTTTTATATTGGACCCTTTTTTGTAAATTGAGAGCCTAACTATATTTTAAATACTTATTATGATAATATTGATAATTTCTTTAACTTGCAAGAGGCTACTCAATAAGTGTGCATCAAGTTATCAAAGATGTCACTAAGATAACGAATGAGTTATTATCTACTTTCTTTCTTATATTCGGTGGCAAGTTACAATAAGGACACAATCAAGCTTGTTTCTTGCAAATAATATTCTAACTAAAAGATATAG
>JBBMOL010001146.1:0-24609 GCA_037954665.1 Laguncularia racemosa
TCCTGCTAATGAGGAAGAACAAAAGGAGATCCTATTCCATATTTATTGTAGGATCCAAGGTAACCTTTGTGCTCTTATTATTGATTGTGGTAGTTGCACCAATGTAATGGCTGCTTCGTTAGTTAATAAGTTGAAACTAGATACTACTCCACATCCTAAACCATATAAGCTGCATTGGTTAAGTAAACAAAGTAGTCTACATGTTACTCAGAGGGCTAAAGTCCCATTTAGCATAGGGGAGAAGTACAACGATGAGATTGTTTGTGATATTCTTCCTATGTGCGCATCACATACATTATTTGGTAAACTGTGGTTGTTTGACAAGAGGGTATGGCATGATGGGTTTAGGAACACCTATGTGTTCTAGAAGGATGGAGAGCAAATTGTTTTGAATCCTATGTCACCAACTGAGGTGCAAGAGGTGATACGAACCACGCCAACCCGTGATGAAACCCATTACCAATACGTTCGGAAATTCATTGCCTAAGACGCCCAAACACCTAAAGTGGAAACCGCGACCCGTTGTCTATAAGCGAGACAAGAACCTTGGTATAAAATGAAGACGCCACAACCGGGATGAAAGACCGATTGATAAGTCGGGATGAACGCCACGGAAATCAATCCGATAAGTTCAAATTAGTTCTTGAAGAACCAAGAGAAGTGCCTCTCAAAAGTGTTTAATGTTCAAAGATGTAAAATTCTTAGTTGTTCTAAACCCTAGGAGCTTTTATACTAGGGTTACAATTCGTGAAAAACAAGTCCAAAACGACGTAGCTTAGATAAGTTGCGTAAAAACACGAAACAGAAAAAGTTGGCCGGCAGGGGATACACGGCCGTGTACATGACCGTGTACTTTGGCCATGTACTTTTCTGTGCACATTCCGGTCACACACACGATCGTGTACTTCTGGTCGTGTATCTTTCTGTACAACTTCTGGCAACATACACGGCCGTGTACACGACCGTGTACTTTGACCGTATACCTTTCTATGCATTTGCTTGACTCCATACACGGCCGTGCCTTTTAGCCGTGTGTCTAGCCATGTATGATTCTGTGTAATCTTGGAATTCCTATACGGCCGTGCCTTGAACATACACGCCCTCTTCAACCCGTGTCCAGTGTGACTTGTATAAAAGCAAGGGTCTTCCCATAGTTGTTCCAATCCGTTCCAACTTCATGATTGCTCCAATCCTTTCCGGCTTCATGGACAACCTTTATCAACCCGTTAAGTGCTTCCTTGAATCGTTTCGATTGATTTCTTATGATCGGTCCAGGCGGCACTTCAAGAGGATCTACATTTCTTCTTCCGGCTTGGCTCTCATCATGGATCTCATCATTCCCCTCCTCTTGAAAAGGATTTGTCCTCAAATCATTGCTTGCATCAAATGGACTCAGATCAGTAACATAAAATGTGACACTTACTAGATACTCACCTGGTAAATTTTTCTTGTAGGCATTATCATTGATTTTCTCAAGCATCGGAAATGGACCGTCTCCCCTAGGGTTCAACTTGGATTTCCTCTACAATAGAAACCTCTCCTTACGAAAATGCATCCAAACCCAATCTCCAGGCTGAAAAATCTTGGGTCTCCTGTCCTTGTTCACCCTTGAAGCGACCCTAGCATTTTGTTTTACAATCCTAATCTTTACCTGTGCATGTAGCTTTCTCACGAAATCTGCCTTAGAATTAGCATCAAAACTCACAGACTTGTTAAGTGGCAGTGGCAATGGCAATAAATAAATAGGAACCAATGGGTTAAAACCATACACAATCTCAAATGGTGAACAATGAGTAGTGCTATATAAAGCCCTATTATATGCAAACTCCACAAATGGTAGACAATCCTTCCAAGTCCTAATGTTCTTCTCTATGATTGCCCCTAACAATTGAAGTAAAGTCCTGTTAACCACATCAATTTGCCCATCAATTTGTGGGTGACAGATAGTTGAAAACATCCGTTTAGTTCCCAACTTTTCCCACAATACTTTCCAAAAATTTTCTCATCTCGATCACTAACAATGCTTCTAGGTATACCATGCGGACGCACTACCTTTCTAAAGAACAAATCAATAATGTGTATAGCATCATCAGTTTTATGACAAGGAATGAAATGAACCATTTTAAAAATCCTATCCACAACCACAAAATTAGAATCTCGACCATGCCTAGGCCTAGATAATCCTAACACAAAATCTGTGGAAATGTTTATCCATGGCTCACGAGGAATGACACTATACTCATATAACCAATCTAAGAAGTCATCTAAATAAGGAATGGGATGACGATACTTTACCGTAAAATTGTTGATGGCGCGGCAGTCAACACACATTCTCCATGTCCCATCCTTCTTAGGCACCAAAATCACAGGCACTGCACATGGACTCATGCCTTCTCTCACGTATCCCTTCTCCATTAATTCATCGACCTGCCTTTGGAGTTCCTTTGTCTCCTCTGGATTGCTCCTATAAGCTGGCTTGTTTGGAATCGATGCTCTAGGTACAAGGTCAATCTGGTGCTCAATACCACGAATAGGTGGTAATCCCTTTAGAATCTCTTCAGGGAAGACATCTTCAAAGTCCTGCACAAGAGACACAACCACACTAGGCAAAGAGTTAGATAAGTCGTTAGTAGTCAAACATGTTTCCTTAAAAACCAGAAACAACATAGGTTGCCTCATCACTAACGCTCTCCTTACTACACTCGCTCTTGCCACACAACTCTCCTTTTGCAAGGCTGCCCTCTCCTTTTCACTCACCACCAAAGTTGATCCCCCTTCAACTTGGCCTCTCACACTCTTTCCAGCCTTCCTCTCCTTTTCCTTTTGATCTTGACTCTTATATTCCTTTTTCTTCTCATTGTCTTTTGCTCTCTCACTCTCACTCTGCTTTTCACTCACCTTATGTTTTGTAAAAGACTGTTGTAGCTGCAACTGGTCCTCATACACTTGTTTGGGTGTTAACGGTTTAAGATTAAAGCTTTTCCCTTGGTGAACAAGCATATACTTGTTAGAAAAACCATCATGAACAACCTTCATATCAAATTGCCACGGCCTCCCCAACAACACATGACATGCTTGCATTAGCACTACATCACATAACACTTCATCCTCATACCTACCAATGCGGAAACCAATCAATGCTTGCTTACTCACCTTAGTCTCTCCACTATCATTCAACCACTGCAATTTATATGGACTAGGGTATCTAACAGTTTTGAGCCCCAGCCTCTCAACAATAAAGTTACTCACTACATTAGTGCAACTCCCTCCATCAATGATCAAACTACAATTGTGATCTCCTAGATAACATCTAGTATGAAATATATTCTCTCTTTGCACCTCCTCTTCTTCCTTCACCTGCACATTCAAAGCTCGCTTCACTACTGCCACTAGCCTTCCCATTGCAGGCTCCTCATCATCACTAGCATCCTCTAATGGAGGCATATCATCTTCTTCACTATCCCCCTCAGTCTCATACTCCCCATCATCACGCAAAATCATCACACGCCTATTTGGACATTGATTAGCAATATGGCCTCTACCTTGATATTTAAAACATCTAATGTCACGATTTCTAGAAGTAGAAGAATCAGGGTTACCTTGGTTACCAGGAGTAGAACCCGCTTGTCTCAGCTCCCCTTTTGGTTTGGTGGGTAAAGGCTTTTCTTCTTTCTTCCATTGATTAGTCTTCCAAGTGGATGAACCATTACCCTGTTGCAACCGTGCATTACTACTACCTCTCCTCTTGTGCTGGTTCTCAACCTTTATAGCCATGTGGACCATATCCTCCAATTCTACATAATGCTACAATTCAACAACATTTTGGATTTCTCTATTCAACCCAGCAAGAAATCTAGCCATTGTAGCCTCTCTATCCTCTTCTACATTCACCCTAATCATAGTGACTTCCATCTCTTTGAAATACTCAACTACACTTCGGCTTCCCTGCCTCAGAGTTTGCAACTTGTTGTGCAATTCACGATAGTAATACGTAGGCACAAACCGCTTCTTCGTCACTCTTTTCATCTCTTCCCAAGACTCAATAGGTGGCTCGCCACTCCTTCTCCTATTCAACATTAGTTGATCCCACCACACTATAGCATAATCCGAAAACTCAATGGCAGCAAGTTTTACTTTCTTTCTTCCAGTATAGTTGTGACAATCAAACACCATCTCTACCTTCTTCTCCCACTCTAAATATGCCTCGGGATCATTCTTCCCTTGGAAAGGAGGAATCTTCATCTTTATGCTACTCAATTGATCATCCTCTCTATTCTTATCTCCTCTATCTTCCCAATCCCTAGTTCCTCTATTCCGACCACTATATCCTCTATAACTCCCAACAGAAGGCTCATCAAAGTCATCATCTGACATTTCATTTCCACCCCTCGGTACTCTCCTAGAACGACTCTCCCTCTTACGCCCTTGGAATACATTTGTGGATTGCTCTAGTTTTTGCTCTACCGTCTCATGAATTTGTTCCATTCCTTCTTGGAACATCCTCTTCATTTCTCCCCTCAACGCCTTAATTACTAACCTAGCATCAAACCTTCCCCTCTCACCTTCAGGAGAATGTTGTCTCGACATAGTTCCTGCAGAAAATATTAGTACTAACACAAATATATATATAATTAAACCTCACGATACACTCCCTTACATGTTTCGCTCAAATGATGATATCACACAGTCACTCGTGTATTCTCACAAATAATGATGATATCAACTCGCCAATTTCCTCTTCTCAATTCTCTTGGAACTAACCCGAACTACACCAATTTCCTTCCGTAAAATTCAAAACAACTCTAGGGTTCGTAAATTTTCCTCTATTTTTCTATCCGAATTTTTTTTTTTTTTTGTCTTGGTTGTTGCTCTTGATCACGTTTTTCTTTTCTTTTCTTTTCTCTTGTTTTTTTTTTTTTTTGTCGTGATTTTTACTCTTTTTTTTTTTTTTTGAAAATCGCCTAGTTGATATTACACTATCAAAAGACAATCAATACTACGAAATGGAATACGATAATTGATATGAACGATTGGAGTTAAGGTTTTTGATATTACCTTCCTCAACCGAACTTGATGTTTTGACAAACCTAAGCTCTGATACCAAACTGATATGAACCACGCCAACCCGTGACGAAACCCAATACTAATACGTTCGGAAATTCGTTACCTAAGACGCCCAAACACTAAAGTGGAAACCGCGACCCGTTGTCTATAAGCGAGACAAGAACCTTGGTATAAAATAAAGACGCCACAACCGAGATGAAAGACCGATTGATAAGTCGGGATGAACGCCATGGAAATCAATCCGATAAGTTCAAATTAGTTCTTGAAGAACCAAGAGAGGTGCCTCTCAAAAGTGTTTAATGTTTAAAGATGTAAAATTCTTAGTTGTTCTAAACCCTAGGAGCTTTTATACTAGGGTTACAATTCGTCAAAAATAAGTCCAAAACAACGTAGCTTAGATAAGTTGCGTAAAAACACGAAACAAAAAAAGCTGGCCGGCAGGGGATACACGGCCGTGTACACGACCGTGTACTTTGGCCATGTACTTTTCTGTGCACATTCCGATCACATACACGACCGTGTACTTCTGGTCGTGTATCTTTCTGTACAACTTCTAGCAACATACACGGCCGTGTACACGACCGTATACTTTGACCGTGTACCTTTCTGTGCATTTGCTTGACTCCATACACGGTCGTGCCTTTTAGCCGTGTGTCTGGCCGTGTATGATTCTGTGTAATCTTGGAATTCCTATACGGTCGTGCCTTGAACATACACGCCATCTTCAACCCGTGTCCGGTGTGACTTGTATAAAAGCAAGGGTCTTCTCATGGTTGTTCCAATCCGTTCCAACTTCATGATTGCTCCAATCCTTTCCGGCTTCATGAACAACCTTTATCAACCCGTTAAGTGCTTCCTTGAATTGTTTCGCTTGATTTCTTGTGATTGGTCCAAGCGACACTTCAAGAGGATCCACATTTCTTCTTCCGGCTTGGCTCTCATCATGGATCTCATCAAGAGGCACAAAGACAAATCAATAATACCACTAAAAAGAATTTCTTATTTGTGGGGCAGAAGGAATTGGAAGAAAACTTGAGTGGAGTGGAACATTCCTAAGAAATTTAGAAGCTTCATCAAAAGGCTTCTGAACATCTTAAGAAGACTCAAGAGCAGCAACAACTTTAGGGCAACAAACACAAGCAAACCAAGATTTTTAATCCAGGTGACTTGGTTTGGATTCATCTCAGCAAGGATCGATTTCCTTACAAGAATTCACAGAAACTTTCACCTGGAGTAGATGGACCATTCAAGATTCTAAAGCAAATCAACAACAATGCTTACAAGGTGTAGTTACTAGGAGAATACAGTGTTTCTACTACATTCAATGTTGCAGATCTATCACCTTACCTATTAGAAGATTGTCATGAAGAACCATCAAATTTGAGGACAAATCTTCCATAAGCCCGAAGAGATGATGAGAATCAAGTCATCTCAATTACAGATGCATTTGTCAGTGCTTCGAGACGATAACCGAGTAAACTAAATGATGCAAAACAAGCATGGAACGCTGCCTTTAAAAACCGGTAGCTTATGTTGTTAAAGTGGATGGCTTACCTTTAAACAACTAGTGGTGCAAGGTTAAAGGCCGGTTATAAAGGCCGGCAATGTACCTCCAAAGGCCAACGATGCATCCATTTAGGTTGGCCGATGTTCTAGGCAGATTATCTACAAAAGCCGGCGGTGTATCTTCTAAAGGCTAGTGGCTTTTCTTTTGCAGCTTACAATTTATTTAGGCGGGTTTTGCTTTGTGTATTTCTTTTATTTCCTTAGCCAATATTTGTTTCTTTTAAAGACTACTATAAATACCTTTTCTTTTATTTCCTTAGCCAATATTTGTTTCTTTTAAAGACTACTATAAATACCTTTTGTGATAGCAATACGAACGGACTTTGGACATTTGAGAATATACAAGTGGAGTTTACTCCCTTTTCTTATACTCTTATCAATCTTTGGATTGTGGCAAGTGACAGTATCAAGATTATTGTACATCATATCAACAAATCCATGCTAGGACTATCCTCTTGCTAGTGCATAATATCTGGTAATGGTTTAGGGTTTTATCTTGTTATTGTTATTTGTTTTAGATTACTTGTTGTGAATCATCGGTTGTATTTGCGATTGCTTGATTATGCATTAGGATTAGGCACATCATTTAAGAAATCAATGTTTGTGTTAGATTTCCTAGAATATGATAATGAAGTTGATCTAGTGTGCAAAAACAAAGTTACATACACAAGGAATACTTTTTGCTATCAAAAATACAGTATAAGGATAGTAGTTAAAGTTTCAGAAGTTACAAATTAGAGGATGGTCATGAGTTAGAAGCAAGTTCTAATCAACAAAAACAAGATTCTTGTTGATTATCAAAATCAATAAGTTTGGAATTTAGATAAGATAGAAGAAGTTTTCAAAACTAAATTATTGGAAGATAAATAAAATATTTCCAAATACAAATAAAAGTTTTCAACAAAATATTTGAATTGGGTGAAAATCTCAAGACCCACCTCTACTAGATAAATATAATTGTGTAATACGTATGGCATATTCCACGAAAAGTTAAATTTTAATATCAAAGCGATTTCATTCATAAGTTACTCAAAAGGGTAGGGTTTCACAGCTAAGGAAAGCTAATTATCACTTTAGAGATATAAAAAGTAACTTGACAAAATGACTACTACAGTCTACAGGCAAATATCCAAACATATTTGAACCAAAGCTATGAAGAAAAAGAGATATATAGAGATATAAAAAAAGTTACAAAATAACATTCAAGTTCTCAATTCTATTGTATTTTTATATACAAAATTTGTAGAGGGATTAAATTTTATTTTCCTTATTACTAAGATTATAATTATAGAGTTTATATTTAAGAGGTTACATTACAGTTCACTACAATTATGTGAGGTCAACTTTAAAGGGAATTACATGAAATAGAGCAATGAAGTGATTGTGTCGTATGTGGCAAATTGTTGTAACTCTTAAAAGTTTTTATTGCTTGATATAGTGGAATGACCGATGAAGATGATTGGAATCCTAGCAAGTGGCAGTTGGAAGAGTCGATTAAAGTATAAAGCGGAACCACTATAAATATTTGTTCGATATTCTCATCCATATACTTTTACATTCTTACAATTTATTTTTACTTTACTGTGTACTTGGTTGATAACCAATAATTTGCAATCAAAAGGGTGTATCTAAAACATTTTTGTAATATTTAAAAAAGATTTTAAAACTTTAAGCAATCAATTCACTCCCCTCCCTCCTCTTGATTTCTCTAACTTGGACCAACAATTGGTATTGGTGCTTAGCTTGATATTGGTTGAGTTTAATGATTGATGGAGATTAATCAATAGTTCAAATAAAAAAAATAAAAAATAAAAGCTCCTTATTTTGATGACACTAACTATTCTTAGAAACTCAAGATGGAAACATTTATTAAAGTCATGACTATCAATAATGGGATAACATAAAAAATAGTGATATTGACATCAAGGATTCGTAAACAAAATGACAAAGACAAAAAGAAAGTTGAAGTAAATTCAAAAGCTAAAAATCTCTTGCTTACAACCATTGCTCCTTAATTATATTTAATATTCTATGTAATTCAACTAAGAATGTATGGAAAATATTATGTGAAACACATTAAGAAACATACACTATCAAAGATAGCAGGATCAATACTCTCATGTAGTCATATGAACTTTTTCAAGTTCAATCTAATGAAGAAATAAAAGATACATTTAGTCGCTTTACTGTTACAACTAATGAACTAACATCTCTTGGTAAGAAAATGGATGATGTAGACTTGGTGTGGAAAATATTGAGGATTCTACCTAAACAGTGGACTCCTAGGAGATCCTTATTGATCTCTAGATATTCTATCCTATTTTTAGAAATTAATGGAGTTTCATTGTTAGACTCAATTTTTCAAATTTCATCAATAAATTTAACATTAATTGATTCTTCAATAACTTTTGATGTCTTATTATAATATGATAAGTTTTGCTATTGAGTGAATAACCAAGGAAAATGGCTTTATCTGCTTTTTATTCAAATTAACCAAGGTTAATATTGTTTTTTTTTATAAGACACTTTCTTCCAAAAACATGAAAATTAGATATTGCTAGTTTCCTACTCTTGAAAAATTCATAAAAAAATTTATTTGTCAAAGGACTTTTATAGACCCTATTAATGATATAGCTAGCTACAGATGTAGCTTCTACCCAAAAATAGTTTGCTACACCATTTTCAATCAACAAGGTGTGAGTAATCTCTTGTATGGTCTTGTTTTTATGTTTAACTACTCCATTTTGTTATGGAGTATAAGGTGTTGAAAAATTGTGAGTAATGTCATTTTCTTCACAAAAGGTTGTAAAATCATAATTTTTAAATTTTTTTCCATAATTAGTTCTTAAATTGATTATAAAAGTGTCTTTTTCATTTTAAATTCTTTTTGCAAAAATTTCAAAAGATTTGAATGCGTCACTCTTGTATCTGCCATAGAAATAGAGTCCATGTATACTTTGAAAAATTATTGACTATAACAAAGCCATATTTTGCTTCCACCTTGACTAATGTTTGAATGGGACGAAATAAATACATGTATTAAAATTCCAATGGTCCTTTTGTAGAAATTACATTTGCACTTTCATGAAAAACTGAAACCATTTTATTTTTAGAACAAGAAGCATAATTATTATCTTTCTTGATTTCAATCTTGGCAAACCATTTACAAGATTATTTTTTGATAGTTTTTCAAGCTAATTGAAATTGACATCGCCTAGTTTCTAATGCCATAGAAAAAAGTTGTATCTAATTGATAGAAAACAATTTTTTTTCAGTTGCAACTTTAGATGGTTTAATTTTGTAATTTTTTTTTTTTTATAGAATCCTTTAAAAAGCTTTGTTTTTCCATTTTTTTCAAAGTTAGACATTCATGCCTTCCAAAAATGATTTTAAATACTTTATCATATAACTAACCTATACTTAACAGATTATGTCGTAAACCTTTTCTAAGATAAATATTTTCTATATGGTGGAGAGAGAGACCATAATACCATAATAGATGATCCACCCTTTTATTGTTATCACCAAATGTTACAAACTCTTTTCCTTTTAGAATCAAATTTGTGAATAATGAAACATCTCTAGTCATGTGATGTGAGCACTCACTATTAAAATAATACATTCATCTAATCATCACTTTGTGCTCCTGTATCCATTAGAAATAGATAATACCTTTTTAGGAACCCAAACTACTTGGACCCTTTAAAATTCAAGCTCATTTTTTTTTAGTTGATGATCATTGAGCTTATTGTTTTTGTAAAAGCAATATCTTTCAATATGACTAAGCTTATTATAAAAAAAGTAGATATAAGATGTGGAATAGTGATACCTATTGTTTACTTATAACCTTTTGTTCTAATTTAGGTAACTTTTGATATATCTAGTATTATATCTTCTATTGTATATTCTATTCTAATTTAGATGTCTTTTATGTTGTGTAGAGCACTTTTTGTTGTATTCATTATTATTGGCAATTGTTATGCCTTTTTGCTGATTATTTTTAATAGAATTTGTAGATAAATCATTTTTGTCTCATTCGATTAGATTTTCATTTTTTTTTTAAAAAAAAAAAAGGTTAGGTTTACAAATAATAATAATATAATAATAAAAAAGAGGAAAAATAAAAATAAATAAATAATAATGAAATATATTAAAAAATGAAAAAAAAAAACTTTTCTAGGCTATAAAATAGAATTAGAAAATGTAGGTTAGGTCTTTTGGGCCAATTATAGGCCTGACTCACTTAATGAAATACAACTTGGGTATTAATTTTGGATTAAGTAAAAATTATTCACAACAAAAATTGGTCGTACACACATGGAGCTTTGGATGTCACGAGGTCGAGTAGGAGGCAAGGCGCTCTGCACCTTTTGTATTTTACCTCTCTAGTGTGTCACGTGGCACTATTTTGTTGATCGATAGCTCACGTGATTGTACGCAAAGGAGACAGCAAAGAGAGAGAAGCCAACAAGTGGATTTTGTTGAATCCATTTTTTTATGCAAACTTATCAATTGATAACCGTGGATTCTTTTTATATTAATGATTAATGCTAATAAATATTGAAACGAATCAAATCGGAGCTTACAAATTAATGTTTATAACTAGAACAGATTCAACCATGTTCAATCTCATTCGAACAAATCTAGAACTATAAATCCTAATCTAATTAGTTCTACATAAGTAATTGAGGTCCAGGAGTTCAAACACACAATCAAATTCACCCAACCAACCCTCTATTGTTCCAATCCATTACTTTCTCTCTCTAGATTATAGAAGACATGTTTGCATGATTAATATATTTAATCCACTTATTTGCATGGTCAATAAAATTGCTATCTTTAGATGATTAATCTATTATATCAATGTGCCGAGTCTAATTTTTTGAATTCTCATTCCTAATCCGATCTAGATTAGACCATATGCTCATCTAATGTAGATCCTCAACTTGAATTAGGAATTTCGTTTGATTTTTGGAGTCGCCACCCAACTGTTGTTGGGAAATATTGAATTAAGACTAAAGGAGCGGATTAGTCTTAATTTGGACCACTAGTCGTCGTTATTTCCGCTTCTCATTTTTGAAAAGAGAAAAAGGGAAAACCAGAGTTTCTAAGTCCGGAGGCTAACCTATTAAAACCTTACGGTTACCACCTAATCTCCTAAAATTGTTCCTATTTAGAAATGTGTTTTATTGTATTTCTGTTACTTTTTATTATGTTTTTTTAATTACTTCAAGAAAATGATTTTTTATTTCATTTTATGGGTTGACCCGAATGGGTGCCTACGTACCTGCTATCCAGGATCAAACAAGCCGTAGTTCGCTTTTCTGAAAACTTTAAGTGTGTTTGTGAATTTTAATTTCGAAATCTCTTTTGCTTTATGTTTTTACTATTTTTTTTTATTTTCTAAAAAAAAATCTAAGCCTAAACTTTTATCTGATTTTTGAAAATGGTTTTTAGGAAAAACATCAATTTTGGATTTATTTGAAGAAAATGATTTTTCTAAGTATTAAAACTTATTTTTTTCTATTTTTTTTTTACAATTTTTGAATTTTTTATTAATTTTTATGATTTTCACAATTTTTCTTTTTTTTTCAGTATTTTTATGATTTTTATTATTCTTCTACAGTTTTTTTATAATTTTTCTAAGTTTTCATGATTTTTATAGTTTTTTTATGATTTTTATTGATTTTTATAATTTTTGTTAAAAATTTTATCCTAAACTATTATCTATCCTATTTTGAAATCTAAAGTTCTATTATTATTTTTCTAATATTTATATTGTTTTTCTACATTTTTATTATTATTTTTTATTACTTTTCTACATTATTAAATCCTAAAAAATCTAATTTCTAACATTTTCCTATTTACGAAAACATAAATAAATAAATAAATAACAAACAAATTAATAAATAAATAAATAAATAATAAATCAAATCGGAATAAAAATAAATAAATAAATAAAATAAATAAATTGGAAAAAATCTGGAAAATCCGACTTACCTGGATCCGGGTCGGTGCGCGGGTCGGTTCGGTCGGGTCGAATCGGGTCAGTCGAACACGGCGGCGGAGGATGCTCGTTCACGGCGTTCCGACGGTCTTTTGTCACGGGTGAGGTATCAAATCCTAGCTTATAGATGGTGCTGAATCCAATGGTGGCGGTGGTTTGCTCCCAGAACGTCTCCTGATGGCGGCTTGGCTCCGATCGGCGGTTCGCGGTTTTAGGTTTCCTCCGATGCTCTCCGATTTGCTCTCTTTTCTCACTTTCTCTCAATTGTGATTCATCCTCTGGCTTCCACCCTTCAATTTCTATTTATAGGCACTTGAAACCGAGCTGGATAAGCTCGGATTTCCTCCGATCGAAGCTAATCGGATTTTCGATTAAAAAAACAACTCCGATTTGTGTAAATCCATCGATTTGTTGCGATTTGATTCCAATTAGAAGATGTTTATCTCATTTCTGTTGAAGATCTATTGGATTTGTGTAAAAAATCGAATCCAAATGGCCAAAATGCGAATTTTTCTTCCGCCGGCGATCTCGGACTCGAGGTAGAAGACGATCACGCGCCCGGTGCGTGCGTTTCCTCCAGCCAATTGGATGCTGCCACATGTCCTGGATAAGTGAAAAAAACTCAAAACGCGGAAACTGCTTCCCCCGTGATTCGAACCTGCGACCGAGCCCTCCTACGCACGCCTTAGCCCGTAGTCCGGACCAGCTGGGCTAGCCCATTTTCCTGATTTTTCTAATTTCGCAAATTGCATATATGCAATGCGATTTTTTTATTTTTTCGTATTTTTTGAAATTTCAAAAATTTGTAAAAATTATTTACTATTTATTATTGCCATTTCTAAAATCATTTTTCGAAATTGATGTGTTTTCCTTTTTGTTTTTATTTTTTTGAATATTTTTATTATTTATGCTAAATTAAAAAAAATTGGAAAAAATTAAGAATTGATTATTAGTGATTATTATTCATTCCTAGGGCAAAAATGGGGTGTTACAGCTACCCCTCTTTATAGTAAAGTTTGAAAAACTTAACTACAAAGATAAGAAAGACGCCATTTTTGGCCTCTTAAATAGATAACGCCTTGGTTTGACTGGTTACCTGGAATTTGTTTTTTGGTAGGAAAATGCTCCAAGAGCTAATAATCCCACGATTACAGATGGTCCTAACAATTTAGAGTAATGTTCCCTCCCCAAAAAGTGCTTTATGGGCTGACTAATGGGCGATAGGAAACACCTCAAGCATTGTGTAGAAGAAATGATGATAGGAAGCGTCTTATCAGACTAGCAACCTTGGAAAGAAAATTTACTTAGGAAGCGCCCTTATGAGCTGGCTACCTGTCAACAGAAGCGTCTAGTTATACTAGCAACTATTTGGAAGAATATTTCCGAAAAGTGCCCCATGAGCTAACTAATCGGGAGAGTCTAGGAAAGTGCCCCTCATGGGCTAACTAACCTTTGATAAAATGCCTCAAAAAGTGCCCCCTATGGGCTAACCTTGAGATAAGATTTTTAGGAAAGTACCCATCTTGGGCTGACTAACCTATGATAGAGCGTCTCAAAAAGTGCCCTTATGAGCTAACCTTGAGAACGGATTTTTAGGAGAGTGCCCATCTTGGGCTGACTAACCTATGATAAGTTGTCTCAAAAAATGCCCTTATGAGCTGACCTTGATAACAGATTTTTAGGAAAGTGCCCATCTTGAGCTGACTAACCTAAGATAAAAATGATATCTCAAAAAGGTGCCCCCTATGGGCTAACCTTAAGAGAGGATTTTTAGGAAAGTGCCCATCTTGGGCTGACTAACCTAAGGTAGAACTGTCTCAAAAAGTCCCTTATGAGCTGACCTTGAGAACAGATTTTTAGGAAAGTGTCCATCTTGGGCTGACTAACCTATGGTAGAGTGTCTCAAAAAGTGCCCTTATGAGCTGACCTTGAGAACGGATTTTTAGGAAAGTGCCCATCTTGAGCTGACTAACCTATGATAAAATTGATTGAACTGTCTCAAAAAGTGCCCTTATGAGCTGACCTTGAGAACGGATTTTTAAGAAAGTGCCCATCTTGGGCTGACTAACCTAAAATAGAGTTGTCTCAAAAAGTGCCCTTATGAGTTGACCTTGAGAACAACTTTTTAGGAAAGTGCCCATCTTGGGCTAACCGACCTAAGATAAAATTGATATCTCAAAAAGGTGCCCCCTATGGGCTAACCTTAAGAGATCTAGGGAAGTGCCCCTTTTTGGGCTGACTACCCTATTAAAGGGAATGTTTAGACAAGTGCCCAACTATGGACTGACTCATCTTATGCTTCTGAATATGTTTTCTACGGACTGAGCTAAATGATGTGATGCTTTTCATGATAGTTATTATTTTAATATGCTTGTCAGTTTATCGTGGACAGCCACCAAACAACCGAACCTTCGGGCTAGTTTGTTTCTACTTCTCTTCTTCTTTTCTGACACGGGGTTGAAAATCTTGATGTGCTTCCTTTCTTTATGCACATGGCTCTTTTGACGGTAATGTTACCCTACTTATGCATTCAGTTCTAATGCTCAAAAGTAGATAGAATTATATCACAAACTATATTAAGATTCATTATCGTTTTAGTGTTTATCTTTCATTGGTGAAGTGGTGGGTAATGTGTTTAGGAATATTTGTTGTGATGAGAACTGATTGGGGTTATCGACCATTCAGGGATATTAACTTTGCTTGTAAAAAGTAAAAACTCGACTCAACGAAATTTGTATCGAATATTGGCTTTCATAAACATTGGCAAAATTTCAATTCCCTTGCCTAAGGATAGTACATCTTTACAGCATCTGTGTTAATGGGGTCTCTCAATTCCGGACCATCCATCTGAGTTAATATCAAAGCACCTCCTAACAAAACCTTTTTCACTACATAAGGGCGTTCGTAGTTTGGGGTAAATTTCCCTCTAGAGTCTTGGGCATTCGGGAGAACCTTCCTTAGTACCAGATCCCCCTCTTTGAAGTATTGAGGTCTCATCTTCTTGTTAAATGCTCGGTCCATTCTTTGTTGGTAACACTGGCCATGACATAGTGCGGTAAGCCTTCTTTCATCAATCAGATTCAGCTGATCAAGCCTCTTCCTTACCCAATCTGATTCAGTTAGCTGAGTTTCTGACAGGATTCTGAATGATGGTATTTCAACTTCAATCGGTAACACTGCTTCTGTACCATATACCAATGAGTAAAGGGTAGCTCCCGTAGATGTTCTTATTGAAGTCCTATAAGCCATGAGAGAAAACGGTAACATTTCATGCCAATCTTTGTAAGTTGTTGTTATTTTCTCGATGATCTTCTTGATATTTTTATTAGCTGCTTCTACTGCCCCGTTCATTTGAGGTCGGTAGGGAGTTAAATTTCTGTAGTTTATGTGGAATTGTTGACATAAACCTGTCATCGATTTGTTGTTGAGATTGGTACCGTTGTCGGTGATGATGGACTCAGGAACTCCATATCGGGCTATTATGTCCCTTTTTAAGAAGCGGATTATTACCCCCTTTGTAACATTGGTATATGATGATGCTTCTACCCATTTGGTGAAATAATCAATCGCTACTAGTATGAATCTGTGGCTGTTAGATGTTGTCGGAGTGATCGGGCCTATTATGTCGATTCCCCACATGGAGAAAGGCCATGGTGCTGATAACAAGTGTAGCTCGTTGGGCGGAGCATTTATCCGGTTTGCGTAGACTTGACACAGATGATAGTGCTTGACATATTTTATGCAATCTGATTCCATGGTCAACCAATAATATCCTAACCTCATGACTTTTCGGGCCAACATGTAGCCATTCATATGGGGTCCACATACTCCCTCATGTACTTCCTTCATTAGTTCGCATGCTTCATTTTTGTCCACACATCTCAACAAGGTGGTATCAGATGATCTTTTGTAGAGTACAGACCCACTTAGTAAGAAATGGCTTGCTAACCTTCTGATTGTTCTTTGGTCATTCCTGCTAGCCATTTCAGGGTATTTACTTTCTTGGAGGAAAGTCTTGATGTCGTGATACTAGGGCTTGTCATCTTGTACTTTTTCAATGGTTAAACAGTAGGCGGGCCGACTTTCGATGTCTATTTTCATCGGTTGAACTTCGGCTCCCCCTATTATCTGGATCATAGATGCTAGTGTGGCTAGTGCATCTACAAACTGATTCTAAGTTCTCGGGATGTATGTGAAAGAGATTGCCTTGAATTCTTCGATTAGCTTTGTCAAGTGTTGATGATACGGTAGCAGTTTGGGGTCTTTAGTCTTGTATTCCCCTCTTGTTTGTAGTATGATGAGCGACGAATCTCCGTATACTTCTAATTCACGGATTTCCATTTGACAAGCCATTTTGAGACCAAGAATGCATGCTTCATATTCCGCGATATTATTGGTATATGGAAATGTAAGTCTTGTCGCTGCAGGGAATTGAGTGCCGTCTGGGGATATCAATACTGCCCCAACCCCACAACCGAATACGTTGGCGGCTCCATCGAAAAACAGTTTCTATTTCGGGTTCTACTCTATCCCAAAGTCTCCTACCGGTATATCTTCCACTGTTAATATATTTTCGTCTGGAAATTGGGCCTGTAGTTCTTGGGAATCTATCTTGACAGGGTGTTCTGCTAATTGGTCGGCTAAGGCTTGCCCTTTCATCAAGCTCTGATTTATGTATGTAATGTCAAACTCGGATAAGAGCATTTGCCACTTAGAGATTCTCCCTATCAAAGTTGGTTTCTCTGCTAAGTATTTCAAAGGATCATGTCTTGTCAACAGCTCAATATGATAGTAAAAGGTGTATTGCCTTAGTCAATGCATGACCCAAATTAGAGCACAACACATCTTCTCCACCTCTGAGTACCTCTGTTCCCCATCTGTGAACTTCTTGCTCAGATAATATATGAAACGCTCTCTTCCCTCGTCATCTTTCTGCCCCAGCACACATACCATGGATTCAGGGAGTATAGTGAGGTATAAGAATAAGGGCTTTCCTTTCTTCGGGACTATCAAGACCGAAGGTTTTATAAGATAGTCTTTGATTGTCTTGAATGCCTCTTCGCATTCGTCGTCCCATTCTATTGTGGCGTTCTTCTTCAACAGACGGAATAATGGTCGACATTTGTCGGTGAGCTGTGAGATAAAACGAGCTATATAATTTAATCTTCCCAGCAAGCTTCTCACTTTTTTAATGGAGCGTAGGGAAGGTAACTCTAATATAGACTTTACCTTGTCAGGATCAATTTTAATCCCTTCCTAGCTTATGACAAACCCTAACAATTTCCCCGTTGTGACCCCGAAAGTGCATTTCTCTAGGTTTAACTTGAGCTGAAATTTTCTCAGTCATTTAAACAATTTCCTCAGGATATCCATATGGCTTTCTCCTTCTTTGGATTTGGCTATCATGTCGTCGACATATACTTCAACCTCTCGATGCATCATATCGTGAAGTATTACAACCATAGCTCTCTGATACATTGCCCCGGCGTTTTTCAAACCGAAGGACATGACTTTGTAACAGAAAGTTCCCCACGTTGTGATGAAGGTTGTTTTGGTTTTATCTTCTTCAGCCATTTTTATTTGATTTTATCCTGAGAAACCATCCATGAATGAGAAGAGATGGTTTCCCGCAGTGTTGTCTGCTAGAACATCAATGTGAGGTAGGGGAAGTTATCCTTTGGCGTAGCTTGGTTTAAGTCCCGGAAGTCTACGCATACACGTACTTTTCTGTTCTTTTTCATAACGGGGACTATATTTGCTACCCATTCTGGGTAGTCGGATACTTCAATGAACCCTACTTCTAGTAGTTTCCTGGCTTCTTCCTTAATCTTTAACAAGATGTCAGGCCTAAATCTTCTCAGTTTTTGTCTTTTAGGTTTGACATCTTCCCCTGTGGGAAGCCTATGAACCACTATTGATTGGTCTAACCCTGGCATGTCACCATATGACCAGGCAAACACATCCGCATATCCGTTAATAGCTCGGTTATCTCACATTTTTTCTTGGCACTCAGACTGGTCCCGATTTTGAGGTTCTTAGGGTTTTCCATGCTTCCTAGATTTACTGTCTCCACAGGCTCGTCGATCGAAATTCCGCTTTGTTCATGTTTTTGCCAATTTTCTTGTATTATTTCGTGATCTAGGATATCACCTTCAACAACTGACCCAGCAGCGTTGGAAACGATATCAGCATTTTTACTTTCTACCTGCGCAAAATATCCTTGATGTTCGATGGTAGGAGATCTGAATAATATAAAAGTGAAAGCATATATATAAGAAGAAAACAAACTGTAATTGAATTTGATAAAGAGTCTCAATAAAATTTGCTTAATAATTTTTCTCTACTTTCGAGCTAACCTAGCGTTACTGATAGGATAACAAAACCAATTGTTCAGAGCCGGATGCTGGTTGGACGTGCGGGGGATTGACTTCCCTTTGTTGTCGTCCTCTTCGTTTATCCGAAGCTCTTGAATGATGTTTTCCTTTCGAAAAGATAATTGGAGAGGTGGGATGCACATCTGGGTGTCAATCGGCTTCCCCTTCATTCTGCCTTTGACACCTCTTGCTTGCGCTTCTTCTGCGGCCGTAGGAATGTACCCCAGTCCAAACGTCCCGTGCTGCCCCTCTTTAAACTGATGGCCCTCCTTGCTGGTCACCATGTTCACTTCATTGAAAATCTGCAGCCCCAGGTCTTTTGAACCTTCTTCCCCAATATAAGGTATGGCAGTCTCTTTGTATATGGTGTAATCCTGTTCGCCTAATACTGTGACTATCTGCCCGCTTGCAATGAATTTGACCCTTTAGTGGAGACTAGAGGGATGGCTCCAGCGCATGTATCCAAGGTCGTCCCAAAAGCAAGTTGAAAGACCTTGGGATGTCGAGGACCTGGAAAGCGATGTAGAATACTTGTGGACCAATTTCTACTGGTAGGTTCACTTCCCCCACTATGTCTCTTTTTGATCCGTCGAAAGCTCTGACCATCATGGAGCTAGGTTTTATGTTGCTTGGATCGACCCCCAACAAGTTGAACGTTACCAATGGGCAAACGTTGAGGGATGATCCGTTGTCGATGAGTACCCGGGAGACAATGGTGTCATTGCACCTGACCACTATGAATAATGGTTTGGTATGTTGGTCTCCCTCCTCTCCTAACTCTTCCGGAGAGAAAGATATCCGGTCCATTGTAAAGACGGAGTCCGCAACATGACCTATTTTGTCTGTAGCGATGCCCTTTGGGACCTGAATCTGTTTTAGCACTTTAAATAGTGCTTCCCTGTGGGGCTCGGATGTTGTGAGAAGGCCCATGAGTGATATCTGTGATAGAACTTTATTTAATTGTTCCATGATCTTGTATTCACTCGCCTTGACCATCTTTGTAAATGCAGCGAGTCCCCCTTCCTCTTCTTCTCCTTTCTCCACATTGGGTTCTTCAATCGGGCCTTTATACTTTGGATCGTATAATCTTCCAAAGCAAGTGATGCCTCCCACCATAGGAGGCCGCTCTTGTTCGAGGGCCCGATAGTCGAACGGTGCAGCCTTGTAATTCTTTGCCGCTATCGGGACATTGAATACATATCTTTTTCTTGGGATTTGTACCTCGGCTAATTGTCCCTCGTAGCACTGTATAACCCTGGCTTCTGATGAGAGTTGATCATGTTGATAGTCTTCCCCTCTTCATTTGAGGGTTGTCTTCTTTCTCAAATTCTGGCCCCCATCCTCTAGGCGGCCCATACTCAGTCAGGGTATAAGAATAGTTTACCAAATACTGAAATCTCCTGTGTGATTCTCCCACAGTACCAACCGTTGGGTCTCCGGCTAACCACCTGCTTTTAATGTGTGCCTTTAGTGCTTCTTCTGGAGCTTGATGGGATTGCTTCTTCTGCTACTCCGTCGTATTATGCTTAGGGGCTTCTTTGGGAATCGACTCCTAGATGTGATCATATTAATGGTGGGCTTGTGATTGGGCAGTGGATTGGTGTTGACATTGGGTGATGGGGCGTTCACGAAATCCAGTCGTATGATTCCTGCATCAATTAAGTCTTGGATTTTGTGCCGGAGCCTCCAGCACCTATCTGTAGAATGCCCCTCTTATCCCATATGGTAGTCACACTTGAGGCTTGAGTCGAAATTCTTGGGCCTGTACTGGTCATTGGGGAGCTCGAAACTAATCAAGTTGTCTGCCCTCAACCGAGCGAAGACCTGACTAAGCGGTATGGGGATTGGAGTGAACTGCCTTGGGGCCCAGGCGGCCTGGGCGTGACCTATCATGGGTTGTTAGGCTGGGGTACTCGTGGTCTGGAATGTCACACGAGTCCCAGATTTTTCTGCCTTACTGAAGTGGACCGTGCTGACAGTGGACTCTTTAGCTTTGTTTCCTCCTAAAGGCCTTTGTGTCGGTGTAACCCTAGGAGGCTCCATTGTTTGGAGTCTGCCAGTGGTGATGGCATTCTCAATCCTGCATCCCGCAGCCACTACCTCTGCAAAACTGGATGAGGTCTGGCCTACCAGGTGTGAAAAGTAGGTCTTGTCCAGGGTATTGACAAATGTGGATGTCAATTCCTTCTCAGATATCGGGATTGCTACCCTGGTGGCCTGGGCTCTCCAGCGCTGAGCATACTCCTTGAATGGCTCAGCATGCCTTTTTCGGAGACTCCCCAGGTCGATTACAGATGGGGCGACTTCGATATTGAACTTATATTGGTCATAAAACGCCCGGGCTAGCTTCTCCCAAGTGTTGACAATGTTGAAGTCCAGGTGGGCATACCAGACCAATGCAGGGCCTGTGAGGCTGTCTTGGAATGTCTGGAGCATGAGCTGGTCGTATTGAGCATACTTGCTCATTTTCCGGTCAAATAGCCCGGTATGCATTTTAGGGCAGCCGGTCCCATCATACTTTTCGAACTCTGGGGTCTTGAACTTCTCAGGGTATACCTCTTCCCTGTATGCTGGCAGATTGGTGATTCCGTCTTGTTCAAAACCATCAAGGCCCTCAATCGTTTTCATCTTGTCATGGAGCTGCTGGAAGAGTCGCTTCTCCATCTCCTTCTGCCTCTCTTCCATTTCCCTTTTCAGGTCATCAGAGGTCGGCCCCTAGTTGACCTTCGGCTCATATTCAAAGGCCGGGTTAAGGTAGGAATTAATCTCTTCATATTCTGGAGGCTGTCCTTCCACTGCCTTCCCCTTTCTGGCCCCTGAATACTCTTCCTGGGTTGGCTGAGTGTTGCACAGGAGGCCGATGCTTTCAGTTAAGAGGTGAACCTGGGTAGCCAACTATTGGACCGTTTGTTCTAGGGACATGATCCTGGAGTCCGAGGTAGCTTCAACATTGGTGTTGTTGCGGTTGTCGCTGCTATTGGCCATTTTTGTTCTTGAACGTGTGAGAATTGGACTTCTGGGAGGGTTCGGTTGCTTAGGAGCTATCTTGATACCTGGGCGCACATTTTTTTTTTTTTAGTGTGATGTATGCAAAATGATATGCATGTGTCACGCGGATGCTAAAAAGGGTTAACAATTAATTGACAATGTAATATTGAAACTTTACTTTTATTAATATTGAAAATCTTAGAGTTCGATAATAAAAGATTACAAATAATGATCTATTTCCTAGCTCTTTTAGTCTTCTGTTGTGGAGGCTCAGACTTCCCATTGATGAAAGCTTTTAATTCTTTGACTTTGGCTTGGGTCTTCTCCAATTGTGCTTCCAAGGCCTTGTTCCTTTGGTCGGGTTCTTTGAAACATCCCTTCCAGATGTCTTTCTTATAATTTGCAGCTTCAAAGTATACCTCCATTCGGGCCTTGACCTGTTCTAGGTATACTTCTATCTCTGGATTGATCTTGTCTGGTTTTAGTTGGGTAACGTCTGGAAGCCGGTATGCTCTTTCCCCTATCTGGTATAGCTAGCGATTACAAACTCTCTGGTGGCTCGGTGTTTTCCCACTTCGCCATCTAACTCCCCGAGGTCCACATTCAGGCTTTCAATTCTGGTTTCCCAAAGTGCTTTGACCTCTGCCAGCTTAGCAAACTTCTCGGCTACCAACAGGTTCGGATCTTGGTACTCAAGGTGACTGCTTCCAGCGAGGGCCGATAAACTATATCTTGGATGGTACCAAACTGGCTGAGCACTGAGTTGGGGTGATATCCAATACATCCGCTAATTCCAATTAAAGGTACTGCTTGGAAGTTACTGCAGGTCAAGATGATTTTGTCACAGCAGCTCCACCTGGCTGTCCACAGAATATCCTCGCACTGAATCTTCTAAGTACCTCTACCCAATTGTGGCTGGTAAGGTCATCGGGTAGCTTCACCTTTTCTATACATGAGTCTACGAGATCCACCAGCTGGGCTAAGGTTTTTCGGACCATGTTCAGCCCGAAGCACTTAAGGTAGCTTACAACCCATATCAACAGAAGGTTGAGGCTTGAGCGAAGGATCCCATGGCCTTTCTTCTTGAGGAAATTCAAGTTCCGGATCTGTTCAGCCAGTAGAGCCGGGATGTAAGATCTTCCCTCCAGAAATTGGGTCACCAGCTCTGCAACTCGGTAGTGAATATAGAAGGTCTCGGTGGGGAACAGTATGGTGGCGAAGGCTGTTAAGATGAAAGTGTTCACCCTTCTCTATCTGTAAGTTTTGGGTCCCCACACAGTATGTCCTTCTTATCCCCATTGTCCTCTCGAGCGATGAACCAGGTTTCTAAATCATCCATACGTATGCAATATCCATTACAGTCTGCCAAGGCTTTGTTGACTGTTGTCTTACGATGCCTAACAATCTGCTGAAGGTACCGGCTGGCCTGGCCTCAAGGTCTGGTGCGTAGATTTGATCAGTCAGTGCTGGAGCCTGTAGCAACTGGGTGTACTCCTCTAAGGTAGGGGTGATCTCATGCGGCCCGATAAAGAAAGCAGCGGGCTCGATTTCCCATAATTGGAGCATGGCCCGGACTAAAGGCAAATTCACCTCTATCTTTGTCGGTGAGAGGATGGAGCTGATCTTTTGCTGGATGAAGGCCTGCTCCTCTAGGTTGTACAAGGTAAACCAATGGTCCAGTACCAACTTTGGGTCCAAAGGTTTGTACACCTGAATTTCTTTGTGGAGGAGGCGGTCAACTGCGATGCTAGCCATCTATTACAATAAGAAATTGCCTAATTACAAACAGAACTATGAAAACATTACAGGGAAATAACTTTGAACTCCAAAATAAAACAACAAACCATTACATTGTCATCAATTGTCAACCCTTATGATGCTATGTATGCAAGTAGGTTGGTTCTAATTGGTCCCCAAGCTTTATGGCCTCCTGTATTCTCGGAAAAATGGATCTCAGGCCATGTCGAAGCATTGGGTGGGGTAGCCTAATCGGTCCCGAACGGTGATCAACTCACTTCGCCTGAAACCTACACAATGGCTCCCCGACTTAGGTTTCTAGGACGGTCCGGGTTCGACCGCATCTATTCACACAAACTTATGCATGCCAACCCCACAGTAAAGAAAACTAAAATCTAACTAATCCCTGAAAAGTTAGTAACAGAGTAATAATTGAAACTTAAAAAGGAACAACTTGAGGAGATTCAGGTGGCTAGCCTATTGGAATGGGTCCCCAACAAAGTCGCCATCCTGTCAAGTCTAATTTTTTAATTCCCATTCCTAATCCGATCTAGACTAGACCCTATGCTCATCTAATGTAGATCCTCAACTTAAATTAGGAATTTAGTTTGATTTTTGGAGTCGCCACCCAACTGTTGTTGGGAAATATTGAATTAAGACTAAAGGAGCGGATTAGTCTTAATTTGGACCACTAGTCGTCGTTATTTCCTCTTCTCGTTTTTGAAAAGAGGAAAAGGGAAAACCAGAGTTTCTAAGTCCGGAGGCTAACCTATTAAAACCTTACGGTTACCACCTAATATCCTAAAATTGTTCCTATTTAGAAATGTGTTTTATTATGTTTTTGAATTATTTCAAGAAAATGATTTTTTATTT
>JBBMOL010001146.1:25109-48306 GCA_037954665.1 Laguncularia racemosa
TTTCTAAGATAAATATTTTCTATATGGTGGAGAGAGAGACCATAATACCATAATAGATGATCCACCCTTTTATTGTTATCACCAAATGTTACAAACTCTTTTCCTTTTAGAATCAAATTTGTGAATAATGAAACATCTCTAGTCATGTGATGTGAGCACTCACTATTAAAATAATACATTCATCTAATCATCACTTTGTGCTCCTGTATCCATTAGAAATAGATAATACCTTTTTAGGAACCCAAACTACTTGGACCCTTTAAAATTCAAGCTCATTTTTTTTTAGTTGATGATCATTGAGCTTATTGTTTTTGTAAAAGCAATATCTTTCAATATGACTAAGCTTATTATAAAAAAAGTAGATATAAGATGTGGAATAGTGATACCTATTGTTTACTTATAACCTTTTGTTCTAATTTAGGTAACTTTTGATATATCTAGTATTATATCTTCTATTGTATATTCTATTCTAATTTAGATGTCTTTTATGTTGTGTAGAGCACTTTTTGTTGTATTCATTATTATTGGCAATTGTTATGCCTTTTTGCTGATTATTTTTAATAGAATTTGTAGATAAATCATTTTTGTCTCATTCGATTAGATTTTCATTTTTTTTTTAAAAAAAAAAAAGGTTAGGTTTACAAATAATAATAATATAATAATAAAAAAGAGGAAAAATAAAAATAAATAAATAATAATGAAATATATTAAAAAATGAAAAAAAAAAAACTTTTCTAGGCTATAAAATAGAATTAGAAAATGTAGGTTAGGTCTTTTGGGCCAATTATAGGCCTGACTCACTTAATGAAATACAACTTGGGTATTAATTTTGGATTAAGTAAAAATTATTCACAACAAAAATTGGTCGTACACACATGGAGCTTTGGATGTCACGAGGTCGAGTAGGAGGCAAGGCGCTCTGCACCTTTTGTATTTTACCTCTCTAGTGTGTCACGTGGCACTATTTTGTTGATCGATAGCTCACGTGATTGTACGCAAAGGAGACAGCAAAGAGAGAGAAGCCAACAAGTGGATTTTGTTGAATCCATTTTTTTATGCAAACTTATCAATTGATAACCGTGGATTCTTTTTATATTAATGATTAATGCTAATAAATATTGAAACGAATCAAATCGGAGCTTACAAATTAATGTTTATAACTAGAACAGATTCAACCATGTTCAATCTCATTCGAACAAATCTAGAACTATAAATCCTAATCTAATTAGTTCTACATAAGTAATTGAGGTCCAGGAGTTCAAACACACAATCAAATTCACCCAACCAACCCTCTATTGTTCCAATCCATTACTTTCTCTCTCTAGATTATAGAAGACATGTTTGCATGATTAATATATTTAATCCACTTATTTGCATGGTCAATAAAATTGCTATCTTTAGATGATTAATCTATTATATCAATGTGCCGAGTCTAATTTTTTGAATTCTCATTCCTAATCCGATCTAGATTAGACCATATGCTCATCTAATGTAGATCCTCAACTTGAATTAGGAATTTCGTTTGATTTTTGGAGTCGCCACCCAACTGTTGTTGGGAAATATTGAATTAAGACTAAAGGAGCGGATTAGTCTTAATTTGGACCACTAGTCGTCGTTATTTCCGCTTCTCATTTTTGAAAAGAGAAAAAGGGAAAACCAGAGTTTCTAAGTCCGGAGGCTAACCTATTAAAACCTTACGGTTACCACCTAATCTCCTAAAATTGTTCCTATTTAGAAATGTGTTTTATTGTATTTCTGTTACTTTTTATTATGTTTTTTAATTACTTCAAGAAAATGATTTTTTATTTCATTTTATGGGTTGACCCGAATGGGTGCCTACGTACCTGCTATCCAGGATCAAACAAGCCGTAGTTCGCTTTTCTGAAAACTTTAAGTGTGTTTGTGAATTTTAATTTCGAAATCTCTTTTGCTTTATGTTTTTACTATTTTTTTTTATTTTCTAAAAAAAAATCTAAGCCTAAACTTTTATCTGATTTTTGAAAATGGTTTTTAGGAAAAACATCAATTTTGGATTTATTTGAAGAAAATGATTTTTCTAAGTATTAAAACTTATTTTTTTTCTATTTTTTTTTTACAATTTTTGAATTTTTTATTAATTTTTATGATTTTCACAATTTTTCTTTTTTTTTCAGTATTTTTATGATTTTTATTATTCTTCTACAGTTTTTTTTATAATTTTTCTAAGTTTTCATGATTTTTATAGTTTTTTTTATGATTTTTATTGATTTTTATAATTTTTGTTAAAAATTTTATCCTAAACTATTATCTATCCTATTTTGAAATCTAAAGTTCTATTATTATTTTTCTAATATTTATATTGTTTTTCTACATTTTTATTATTATTTTTTATTACTTTTCTACATTATTAAATCCTAAAAAATCTAATTTCTAACATTTTCCTATTTACGAAAACATAAATAAATAAATAAATAACAAACAAATTAATAAATAAATAAATAAATAATAAATCAAATCGGAATAAAAATAAATAAATAAATAAAATAAATAAATTGGAAAAAATCTGGAAAATCCGACTTACCTGGATCCGGGTCGGTGCGCGGGTCGGTTCGGTCGGGTCGAATCGGGTCAGTCGAACACGGCGGCGGAGGATGCTCGTTCACGGCGTTCCGACGGTCTTTTGTCACGGGTGAGGTATCAAATCCTAGCTTATAGATGGTGCTGAATCCAATGGTGGCGGTGGTTTGCTCCCAGAACGTCTCCTGATGGCGGCTTGGCTCCGATCGGCGGTTCGCGGTTTTAGGTTTCCTCCGATGCTCTCCGATTTGCTCTCTTTTCTCACTTTCTCTCAATTGTGATTCATCCTCTGGCTTCCACCCTTCAATTTCTATTTATAGGCACTTGAAACCGAGCTGGATAAGCTCGGATTTCCTCCGATCGAAGCTAATCGGATTTTCGATTAAAAAAACAACTCCGATTTGTGTAAATCCATCGATTTGTTGCGATTTGATTCCAATTAGAAGATGTTTATCTCATTTCTGTTGAAGATCTATTGGATTTGTGTAAAAAATCGAATCCAAATGGCCAAAATGCGAATTTTTCTTCCGCCGGCGATCTCGGACTCGAGGTAGAAGACGATCACGCGCCCGGTGCGTGCGTTTCCTCCAGCCAATTGGATGCTGCCACATGTCCTGGATAAGTGAAAAAAACTCAAAACGCGGAAACTGCTTCCCCGTGATTCGAACCTGCGACCGAGCCCTCCTACGCACGCCTTAGCCCGTAGTCCGGACCAGCTGGGCTAGCCCATTTTCCTGATTTTTCTAATTTCGCAAATTGCATATATGCAATGCGATTTTTTTATTTTTTCGTATTTTTTGAAATTTCAAAAATTTGTAAAAATTATTTACTATTTATTATTGCCATTTCTAAAATCATTTTTCGAAATTGATGTGTTTTCCTTTTTGTTTTTATTTTTTTGAATATTTTTATTATTTATGCTAAATTAAAAAAAATTGGAAAAAATTAAGAATTGATTATTAGTGATTATTATTCATTCCTAGGGCAAAAATGGGGTGTTTACAGCTACCCCTCTTTATAGTAAAGTTTGAAAAACTTAACTACAAAGATAAGAAAGACGCCATTTTTGGCCTCTTAAATAGATAACGCCTTGGTTTGACTGGTTACCTGGAATTTGTTTTTTGGTAGGAAAATGCTCCAAGAGCTAATAATCCCACGATTACAGATGGTCCTAACAATTTAGAGTAATGTTCCCTCCCCAAAAAGTGCTTTATGGGCTGACTAATGGGCGATAGGAAACACCTCAAGCATTGTGTAGAAGAAATGATGATAGGAAGCGTCTTATCAGACTAGCAACCTTGGAAAGAAAATTTACTTAGGAAGCGCCCTTATGAGCTGGCTACCTGTCAACAGAAGCGTCTAGTTATACTAGCAACTATTTGGAAGAATATTTCCGAAAAGTGCCCCATGAGCTAACTAATCGGGAGAGTCTAGGAAAGTGCCCCTCATGGGCTAACTAACCTTTGATAAAATGCCTCAAAAAGTGCCCCCTATGGGCTAACCTTGAGATAAGATTTTTAGGAAAGTACCCATCTTGGGCTGACTAACCTATGATAGAGCGTCTCAAAAAGTGCCCTTATGAGCTAACCTTGAGAACGGATTTTTAGGAGAGTGCCCATCTTGGGCTGACTAACCTATGATAGAGTTGTCTCAAAAAATGCCCTTATGAGCTGACCTTGATAACAGATTTTTAGGAAAGTGCCCATCTTGAGCTGACTAACCTAAGATAAAAATGATATCTCAAAAAGGTGCCCCCTATGGGCTAACCTTAAGAGAGGATTTTTAGGAAAGTGCCCATCTTGGGCTGACTAACCTAAGGTAGAACTGTCTCAAAAAGTTCCCTTATGAGCTGACCTTGAGAACAGATTTTTAGGAAAGTGTCCATCTTGGGCTGACTAACCTATGGTAGAGTGTCTCAAAAAGTGCCCTTATGAGCTGACCTTGAGAACGGATTTTTAGGAAAGTGCCCATCTTGAGCTGACTAACCTATGATAAAATTGATTGAACTGTCTCAAAAAGTGCCCTTATGAGCTGACCTTGAGAACGGATTTTTAAGAAAGTCCCCATCTTGGGCTGACTAACCTAAAATAGAGTTGTCTCAAAAAGTGCCCTTATGAGTTGACCTTGAGAACAACTTTTTAGGAAAGTGCCCATCTTGGGCTAACCGACCTAAGATAAAATTGATATCTCAAAAAGGTGCCCCCTATGGGCTAACCTTAAGAGATCTAGGGAAGTGCCCCTTTTTGGGCTGACTACCCTATTAAAGGGAATGTTTAGACAAGTGCCCAACTATGGACTGACTCATCTTATGCTTCTGAATATGTTTTCTACGGACTGAGCTAAATGATGTGATGCTTTTCATGATAGTTATTATTTTAATATGCTTGTCAGTTTATCGTGGACAGCCACCAAACAACCGAACCTTCGGGCTAGTTTGTTTCTACTTCTCTTCTTCTTTTCTTGACACGGGGTTGAAAATCTTGATGTGCTTCCTTTCTTTATGCACATGGCTCTTTTGACGGTAATGTTACCCTACTTATGCATTCAGTTCTAATGCTCAAAAGTAGATAGAATTATATCACAAACTATATTAAGATTCATTATCGTTTTAGTGTTTATCTTTCATTGGTGAAGTGGTGGGTAATGTGTTTAGGAATATTTGTTGTGATGAGAACTGATTGGGGTTATCGACCATTCAGGGATATTAACTTTGCTTGTAAAAAGTAAAAACTCGACTCAACGAAATTTGTATCGAATATTGGCTTTCATAAACATTGGCAAAATTTCAATTCCCTTGCCTAAGGTAGTACATCTTTACAGCATCTGTGTTAATGGGGTCTCTCAATTCCGGACCATCCATCTGAGTTAATATCAAAGCACCTCCTAACAAAACCTTTTTCACTACATAAGGGCGTTCGTAGTTTGGGGTAAATTTCCCTCTAGAGTCTTGGGCATTCGGGAGAACCTTCCTTAGTACCAGATCCCCCTCTTTGAAGTATTGAGGTCTCATCTTCTTGTTAAATGCTCGGTCCATTCTTTGTTGGTAACACTGGCCATGACATAGTGCGGTAAGCCTTCTTTCATCAATCAGATTCAGCTGATCAAGCCTCTTCCTTACCCAATCTGATTCAGTTAGCTGAGTTTCTGACAGGATTCTGAATGATGGTATTTCAACTTCAATCGGTAACACTGCTTCTGTACCATATACCAATGAGTAAAGGGTAGCTCCCGTAGATGTTCTTATTGAAGTCCTATAAGCCATGAGAGAAAACGGTAACATTTCATGCCAATCTTTGTAAGTTGTTGTTATTTTCTCGATGATCTTCTTGATATTTTTATTAGCTGCTTCTACTGCCCCGTTCATTTGAGGTCGGTAGGGAGTTAAATTTCTGTAGTTTATGTGGAATTGTTGACATAAACCTGTCATCGATTTGTTGTTGAGATTGGTACCGTTGTCGGTGATGATGGACTCAGGAACTCCATATCGGGCTATTATGTCCCTTTTTAAGAAGCGGATTATTACCCCCTTTGTAACATTGGTATATGATGATGCTTCTACCCATTTGGTGAAATAATCAATCGCTACTAGTATGAATCTGTGGCTGTTAGATGTTGTCGGAGTGATCGGGCCTATTATGTCGATTCCCCACATGGAGAAAGGCCATGGTGCTGATAACAAGTGTAGCTCGTTGGGCGGAGCATTTATCCGGTTTGCGTAGACTTGACACAGATGATAGTGCTTGACATATTTTATGCAATCTGATTCCATGGTCAACCAATAATATCCTAACCTCATGACTTTTCGGGCCAACATGTAGCCATTCATATGGGGTCCACATACTCCCTCATGTACTTCCTTCATTAGTTCGCATGCTTCATTTTTGTCCACACATCTCAACAAGGTGGTATCAGATGATCTTTTGTAGAGTACAGACCCACTTAGTAAGAAATGGCTTGCTAACCTTCTGATTGTTCTTTGGTCATTCCTGCTAGCCATTTCAGGGTATTTACTTTCTTGGAGGAAAGTCTTGATGTCGTGATACTAGGGCTTGTCATCTTGTACTTTTTCAATGGTTAAACAGTAGGCGGGCCGACTTTCGATGTCTATTTTCATCGGTTGAACTTCGGCTCCCCCTATTATCTGGATCATAGATGCTAGTGTGGCTAGTGCATCTACAAACTGATTCTAAGTTCTCGGGATGTATGTGAAAGAGATTGCCTTGAATTCTTCGATTAGCTTTGTCAAGTGTTGATGATACGGTAGCAGTTTGGGGTCTTTAGTCTTGTATTCCCCTCTTGTTTGTAGTATGATGAGCGACGAATCTCCGTATACTTCTAATTCACGGATTTCCATTTGACAAGCCATTTTGAGACCAAGAATGCATGCTTCATATTCCGCGATATTATTGGTATATGGAAATGTAAGTCTTGTCGCTGCAGGGAATTGAGTGCCGTCTGGGGATATCAATACTGCCCCAACCCCACAACCGAATACGTTGGCGGCTCCATCGAAAAACAGTTTCTATTTCGGGTTCTACTCTATCCCAAAGTCTCCTACCGGTATATCTTCCACTGTTAATATATTTTCGTCTGGAAATTGGGCCTGTAGTTCTTGGGAATCTATCTTGACAGGGTGTTCTGCTAATTGGTCGGCTAAGGCTTGCCCTTTCATCAAGCTCTGATTTATGTATGTAATGTCAAACTCGGATAAGAGCATTTGCCACTTAGAGATTCTCCCTATCAAAGTTGGTTTCTCTGCTAAGTATTTCAAAGGATCATGTCTTGTCAACAGCTCAATATGATAGTAAAAGGTGTATTGCCTTAGTCAATGCATGACCCAAATTAGAGCACAACACATCTTCTCCACCTCTGAGTACCTCTGTTCCCCATCTGTGAACTTCTTGCTCAGATAATATATGAAACGCTCTCTTCCCTCGTCATCTTTCTGCCCCAGCACACATACCATGGATTCAGGGAGTATAGTGAGGTATAAGAATAAGGGCTTTCCTTTCTTCGGGACTATCAAGACCGAAGGTTTTATAAGATAGTCTTTGATTGTCTTGAATGCCTCTTCGCATTCGTCGTCCCATTCTATTGTGGCGTTCTTCTTCAACAGACGGAATAATGGTCGACATTTGTCGGTGAGCTGTGAGATAAAACGAGCTATATAATTTAATCTTCCCAGCAAGCTTCTCACTTTTTTAATGGAGCGTAGGGAAGGTAACTCTAATATAGACTTTACCTTGTCAGGATCAATTTTAATCCCTTCCTAGCTTATGACAAACCCTAACAATTTCCCGTTGTGACCCCGAAAGTGCATTTCTCTAGGTTTAACTTGAGCTGAAATTTTCTCAGTCATTTAAACAATTTCCTCAGGATATCCATATGGCTTTCTCCTTCTTTGGATTTGGCTATCATGTCGTCGACATATACTTCAACCTCTCGATGCATCATATCGTGAAGTATTACAACCATAGCTCTCTGATACATTGCCCCGGCGTTTTTCAAACCGAAGGACATGACTTTGTAACAGAAAGTTCCCCACGTTGTGATGAAGGTTGTTTTGGTTTTATCTTCTTCAGCCATTTTTATTTGATTTTATCCTGAGAAACCATCCATGAATGAGAAGAGATGGTTTCCCGCAGTGTTGTCTGCTAGAACATCAATGTGAGGTAGGGGGAAGTTATCCTTTGGCGTAGCTTGGTTTAAGTCCCGGAAGTCTACGCATACACGTACTTTTCTGTTCTTTTTCATAACGGGGACTATATTTGCTACCCATTCTGGGTAGTCGGATACTTCAATGAACCCTACTTCTAGTAGTTTCCTGGCTTCTTCCTTAATCTTTAACAAGATGTCAGGCCTAAATCTTCTCAGTTTTTGTCTTTTAGGTTTGACATCTTCCCCTGTGGGAAGCCTATGAACCACTATTGATTGGTCTAACCCTGGCATGTCACCATATGACCAGGCAAACACATCCGCATATCCGTTAATAGCTCGGTTATCTCACATTTTTTCTTGGCACTCAGACTGGTCCCGATTTTGAGGTTCTTAGGGTTTTCCATGCTTCCTAGATTTACTGTCTCCACAGGCTCGTCGATCGAAATTCCGCTTTGTTCATGTTTTTGCCAATTTTCTTGTATTATTTCGTGATCTAGGATATCACCTTCAACAACTGACCCAGCAGCGTTGGAAACGATATCAGCATTTTTACTTTCTACCTGCGCAAAATATCCTTGATGTTCGATGGTAGGAGATCTGAATAATATAAAAGTGAAAGCATATATATAAGAAGAAAACAAACTGTAATTGAATTTGATAAAGAGTCTCAATAAAATTTGCTTAATAATTTTTCTCTACTTTCGAGCTAACCTAGCGTTACTGATAGGATAACAAAACCAATTGTTCAGAGCCGGATGCTGGTTGGACGTGCGGGGGATTGACTTCCCTTTGTTGTCGTCCTCTTCGTTTATCCGAAGCTCTTGAATGATGTTTTCCTTTCGAAAAGATAATTGGAGAGGTGGGATGCACATCTGGGTGTCAATCGGCTTCCCCTTCATTCTGCCTTTGACACCTCTTGCTTGCGCTTCTTCTGCGGCCGTAGGAATGTACCCCAGTCCAAACGTCCCGTGCTGCCCCTCTTTAAACTGATGGCCCTCCTTGCTGGTCACCATGTTCACTTCATTGAAAATCTGCAGCCCCAGGTCTTTTGAACCTTCTTCCCCAATATAAGGTATGGCAGTCTCTTTGTATATGGTGTAATCCTGTTCGCCTAATACTGTGACTATCTGCCCGCTTGCAATGAATTTGACCCTTTAGTGGAGACTAGAGGGGATGGCTCCAGCGCATGTATCCAAGGTCGTCCCAAAAGCAAGTTGAAAGACCTTGGGATGTCGAGGACCTGGAAAGCGATGTAGAATACTTGTGGACCAATTTCTACTGGTAGGTTCACTTCCCCCACTATGTCTCTTTTTGATCCGTCGAAAGCTCTGACCATCATGGAGCTAGGTTTTATGTTGCTTGGATCGACCCCCAACAAGTTGAACGTTACCAATGGGCAAACGTTGAGGGATGATCCGTTGTCGATGAGTACCCGGGAGACAATGGTGTCATTGCACCTGACCACTATGAATAATGGTTTGGTATGTTGGTCTCCCTCCTCTCCTAACTCTTCCGGAGAGAAAGATATCCGGTCCATTGTAAAGACGGAGTCCGCAACATGACCTATTTTGTCTGTAGCGATGCCCTTTGGGACCTGAATCTGTTTTAGCACTTTAAATAGTGCTTCCCTGTGGGGCTCGGATGTTGTGAGAAGGCCCATGAGTGATATCTGTGATAGAACTTTATTTAATTGTTCCATGATCTTGTATTCACTCGCCTTGACCATCTTTGTAAATGCAGCGAGTCCCCCTTCCTCTTCTTCTCCTTTCTCCACATTGGGTTCTTCAATCGGGCCTTTATACTTTGGATCGTATAATCTTCCAAAGCAAGTGATGCCTCCCACCATAGGAGGCCGCTCTTGTTCGAGGGCCCGATAGTCGAACGGTGCAGCCTTGTAATTCTTTGCCGCTATCGGGACATTGAATACATATCTTTTTCTTGGGATTTGTACCTCGGCTAATTGTCCCTCGTAGCACTGTATAACCCTGGCTTCTGATGAGAGTTGATCATGTTGATAGTCTTCCCCTCTTCATTTGATGGGTTGTCTTCTTTCTCAAATTCTGGCCCCCATCCTCTAGGCGGCCCATACTCAGTCAGGGTATAAGAATAGTTTACCAAATACTGAAATCTCCTGTGTGATTCTCCCACAGTACCAACCGTTGGGTCTCCGGCTAACCACCTGCTTTTAATGTGTGCCTTTAGTGCTTCTTCTGGAGCTTGATGGGATTGCTTCTTCTGCTACTCCGTCGTATTATGCTTAGGGGCTTCTTTGGGAATCGACTCCTCAGATGTGATCATATTAATGGTGGGCTTGTGATTGGGCAGTGGATTGGTGTTGACATTGGGTGATGGGGCGTTCACGAAATCCAGTCGTATGATTCCTGCATCAATTAAGTCTTGGATTTTGTGCCGGAGCCTCCAGCACCTATCTGTAGAATGCCCCTCTTATCCCATATGGTAGTCACACTTGAGGCTTGAGTCGAAATTCTTGGGCCTGTACTGGTCATTGGGGAGCTCGAAACTAATCAAGTTGTCTGCCCTCAACCGAGCGAAGACCTGACTAAGCGGTATGGGGATTGGAGTGAACTGCCTTGGGGCCCAGGCGGCCTGGGCGTGACCTATCATGGGTTGTTAGGCTGGGGTACTCGTGGTCTGGAATGTCACACGAGTCCCAGATTTTTCTGCCTTACTGAAGTGGACCGTGCTGACAGTGGACTCTTTAGCTTTGTTTCCTCCTAAAGGCCTTTGTGTCGGTGTAACCCTAGGAGGCTCCATTGTTTGGAGTCTGCCAGTGGTGATGGCATTCTCAATCCTGCATCCCGCAGCCACTACCTCTGCAAAACTGGATGAGGTCTGGCCTACCAGGTGTGAAAAGTAGGTCTTGTCCAGGGTATTGACAAATGTGGATGTCAATTCCTTCTCAGATATCGGGATTGCTACCCTGGTGGCCTGGGCTCTCCAGCGCTGAGCATACTCCTTGAATGGCTCAGCATGCCTTTTTCGGAGACTCCCCAGGTCGATTACAGATGGGGCGACTTCGATATTGAACTTATATTGGTCATAAAACGCCCGGGCTAGCTTCTCCCAAGTGTTGACAATGTTGAAGTCCAGGTGGGCATACCAGACCAATGCAGGGCCTGTGAGGCTGTCTTGGAATGTCTGGAGCATGAGCTGGTCGTATTGAGCATACTTGCTCATTTTCCGGTCAAATAGCCCGGTATGCATTTTAGGGCAGCCGGTCCCATCATACTTTTCGAACTCTGGGGTCTTGAACTTCTCAGGGTATACCTCTTCCCTGTATGCTGGCAGATTGGTGATTCCGTCTTGTTCAAAACCATCAAGGCCCTCAATCGTTTTCATCTTGTCATGGAGCTGCTGGAAGAGTCGCTTCTCCATCTCCTTCTGCCTCTCTTCCATTTCCCTTTTCAGGTCATCAGAGGTCGGCCCCTAGTTGACCTTCGGCTCATATTCAAAGGCCGGGTTAAGGTAGGAATTAATCTCTTCATATTCTGGAGGCTGTCCTTCCACTGCCTTCCCCTTTCTGGCCCCTGAATACTCTTCCTGGGTTGGCTGAGTGTTGCACAGGAGGCCGATGCTTTCAGTTAAGAGGTGAACCTGGGTAGCCAACTATTGGACCGTTTGTTCTAGGGACATGATCCTGGAGTCCGAGGTAGCTTCAACATTGGTGTTGTTGCGGTTGTCGCTGCTATTGGCCATTTTTGTTCTTGAACGTGTGAGAATTGGACTTCTGGGAGGGTTCGGTTGCTTAGGAGCTATCTTGATACCTGGGCGCACATTTTTTTTTTTTTAGTGTGATGTATGCAAAATGATATGCATGTGTCACGCGGATGCTAAAAAGGGTTAACAATTAATTGACAATGTAATATTGAAACTTTACTTTTATTAATATTGAAAATCTTAGAGTTCGATAATAAAAGATTACAAATAATGATCTATTTCCTAGCTCTTTTAGTCTTCTGTTGTGGAGGCTCAGACTTCCCATTGATGAAAGCTTTTAATTCTTTGACTTTGGCTTGGGTCTTCTCCAATTGTGCTTCCAAGGCCTTGTTCCTTTGGTCGGGTTCTTTGAAACATCCCTTCCAGATGTCTTTCTTATAATTTGCAGCTTCAAAGTATACCTCCATTCGGGCCTTGACCTGTTCTAGGTATACTTCTATCTCTGGATTGATCTTGTCTGGTTTTAGTTGGGTAACGTCTGGAAGCCGGTATGCTCTTTCCCCTATCTGGTATAGCTAGCGGATTACAAACTCTCTGGTGGCTCGGTGTTTTCCCACTTCGCCATCTAACTCCCCGAGGTCCACATTCAGGCTTTCAATTCTGGTTTCCCAAAGTGCTTTGACCTCTGCCAGCTTAGCAAACTTCTCGGCTACCAACAGGTTCGGATCTTGGTACTCAAAGGTGACTGCTTCCAGCGAGGGCCGATAAACTATATCTTGGATGGTACCAAACTGGCTGAGCACTGAGTTGGGGTGATATCCAATACATCCGCTAATTCCAATTAAAGGTACTGCTTGGAAGTTACTGCAGGTCAAGATGATTTTGTCACAGCAGCTCCACCTGGCTGTCCACAGAATATCCTCGGCACTGAATCTTCTAAGTACCTCTACCCAATTGTGGCTGGTAAGGTCATCGGGTAGCTTCACCTTTTCTATACATGAGTCTACGAGATCCACCAGCTGGGCTAAGGTTTTTCGGACCATGTTCAGCCCGAAGCACTTAAGGTAGCTTACAACCCATATCAACAGAAGGTTGAGGCTTGAGCGAAGGATCCCATGGCCTTTCTTCTTGAGGAAATTCAAGTTCCGGATCTGTTCAGCCAGTAGAGCCGGGATGTAAGATCTTCCCTCCAGAAATTGGGTCACCAGCTCTGCAACTCGGTAGTGAATATAGAAGGTCTCGGTGGGGAACAGTATGGTGGCGAAGGCTGTTAAGATGAAAGTGTTCACCCTTCTCTATCTGTAAGTTTTGGGGTCCCCACACAGTATGTCCTTCTTATCCCCATTGTCCTCTCGAGCGATGAACCAGGTTTCTAAATCATCCATACGTATGCAATATCCATTACAGTCTGCCAAGGCTTTGTTGACTGTTGTCTTACAGATGCCTAACAATCTGCTGAAGGTACCGGCTGGCCTGGCCTCAAGGTCTGGTGCGTAGATTTGATCAGTCAGTGCTGGAGCCTGTAGCAACTGGGTGTACTCCTCTAAGGTAGGGGTGATCTCATGCGGCCCGATAAAGAAAGCAGCGGGCTCGATTTCCCATAATTGGAGCATGGCCCGGACTAAAGGCAAATTCACCTCTATCTTTGTCGGTGAGAGGATGGAGCTGATCTTTTGCTGGATGAAGGCCTGCTCCTCTAGGTTGTACAAGGTAAACCAATGGTCCAGTACCAACTTTGGGTCCAAAGGTTTGTACACCTGAATTTCTTTGTGGAGGAGGCGGTCAACTGCGATGCTAGCCATCTATTACAATAAGAAATTGCCTAATTACAAACAGAACTATGAAAACATTACAGGGAAATAACTTTGAACTCCAAAATAAAACAACAAACCATTACATTGTCATCAATTGTCAACCCTTATGATGCTATGTATGCAAGTAGGTTGGTTCTAATTGGTCCCCAAGCTTTATGGCCTCCTGTATTCTCGGAAAAATGGATCTCAGGCCATGTCGAAGCATTGGGTGGGGTAGCCTAATCGGTCCCGAACGGTGATCAACTCACTTCGCCTGAAACCTACACAATGGCTCCCCGACTTAGGTTTCTAGGACGGTCCGGGTTCGACCGCATCTATTCACACAAACTTATGCATGCCAACCCCACAGTAAAGAAAACTAAAATCTAACTAATCCCTGAAAAGTTAGTAACAGAGTAATAATTGAAACTTAAAAAGGAACAACTTGAGGAGATTCAGGTGGCTAGCCTATTGGAATGGGTCCCCAACAAAGTCGCCATCCTGTCAAGTCTAATTTTTTTAATTCCCATTCCTAATCCGATCTAGACTAGACCCTATGCTCATCTAATGTAGATCCTCAACTTAAATTAGGAATTTAGTTTGATTTTTGGAGTCGCCACCCAACTGTTGTTGGGAAATATTGAATTAAGACTAAAGGAGCGGATTAGTCTTAATTTGGACCACTAGTCGTCGTTATTTCCTCTTCTCGTTTTTGAAAAGAGGAAAAGGGAAAACCAGAGTTTCTAAGTCCGGAGGCTAACCTATTAAAACCTTACGGTTACCACCTAATATCCTAAAATTGTTCCTATTTAGAAATGTGTTTTATTATGTTTTTGAATTATTTCAAGAAAATGATTTTTTATTTTGATAAGATCACATTATACTTATATTTTCTTTTGGACTTATATTAAATTTATTTTAATATTATAAGAAAATATAAAGAAATGATACTTAATGGTATTTATTGTGAAAATACAGGTTTTGAGGACCCAAAAGTAAATTACAAGTTAATTGGAGGAGTTTTTCACAAAATTGAAGAAGTGAGCGAAGGATTGCACTGAAGGCCGCCGTCCTTGGGCCGGCCTACATTCAAGGCCGCCGGCCTTGAGCCGGCCTTTAAACCGGCCTAAAAAAGAAGCAAAGCCGCCGGCCTTTAATCCGGCCTACATTCAAGGCCGCCGGCCTTGAGCCGGCGCCTTCATTACTCCCCGGATATCCATTGCGAGAATCTCTCCAAAATCATATCTTAATTAATTTGCTGACTCAAATCCTCATCAGATCAACCTTATCCCCCTCCTCTTTGGATCTATAAATAGACCCCTTGTGTGAACCTTGGAGGCATCCTTTCTTTGGTTAAGCATCCTTTCTTTTGTTTAGAATCCTTTTGTTCTTCTTCTTTGTTTTAGCATCATTTGTCTTTCTTTTGAATCATTAGAATTTCCTTAGGTACTTTAGATTTTTCCAAAGTTTAGTTTGAAGGAAGAATGTCATTTTGTTGAAGTTTGCTTTCAATTGAAGAATTCAAGGAGTCATTTTTGAAGATTGAAGCTCTTGAAGATTATAACCATTGTTTCATTTACTTTATTTTCTTTTATGCCATTTATTAGTTGTTTAATATGAATTCCATTGCACCTCTTTATTTCAATTGTTTTTATGCAACTCATACTATAATGTTCTAAATCATCCTTGTGGGAAATTGGATGAAACTCTAGAATGTTAAAAAGATAATTGTAGCCATGTTATGTAATTAGGAATTATTAGGATTATTCATGATTGCAATTCCTTTGATTTCAATTATAATCAGTCTTTGATTATAATTGTTAGAAATCCTTTTGATACGGGAATTGATTAGGATTTGTTAGGAATTCTTAATTAGATTGATTATCAATACGGGAGTTGCGATAATTGGTTTAATTAGAGTTTATGGAGGGCGCAATGCAATGTTTCTTGTTAATTAATCACTAAGGGATTAGGGTTAATTGATTTAGGGCATTAGTTGTTTGTAGCATCGGGAGGTGTATGAACATAATTTTGATTCCTTGGTTAATTGGAGACGCGGAAGCCGACTAATTGATTTAAGGTCAACATCCCTAAAAAGGATTTTCTAAACTCACTTGAATAACCTTATAACCACTAGTTGATATAACTTGGTAGCAATTTGATTAACAAATCTAGGGTGAATTCTAATTTCCCTTGTTCATAATTGATAGATTCGTCATAAAATTTTTCTTGTTGCTTTAAGTTAAATTGTTAGATTAGACATTTCAAAACCCCTTTTTAATCACCTAGATATTGATAAGAATTGCCAAAGATCTAGTACTCTATTGGTTCCTCGAGGGATCGACAACCTTACTTTTCACCACTTTATTACTTGATACGACCAGTGCACTTGCTGCAATTTACGCTCCCATTTTATATATATGTTCTGAGTGTATCAAGTTTTTGGCGCCGTTGCCGGGGAACTAATAGATATTAGATTTCGTAATTCTGTTGGTAATTTAGGCACAATTATTTTTTTATTTAATTTTTCTTATCATTGTGTGATCGTTTTCCATTCTCTTTAAGGTTCTTTTTATGCGCAAAAGTAGAAGTGCTGAACTTCTACCAATTAATCTTGAGATAGAACGCAGCTTGCGACAACTTAGAAGAGAGCAGAGAAGAAAGGAAGAAGAGAACATGGCAGATGAGAACAACAATCAGATTCAGGGTGTTGGTAGAGCACTTCGAGAATACACGGTACCTGTTGTTTCAGGTCCTGCAATTAGAAGACCAACAATTCAGGCTAATAATTTCGAGTTAAAACCAGCACTCGTTCAAATGGTTCAATCAAATCAATTTGGAGGATATCCAAATGAAAGTCCTGATGAGCATATTGCAGTATTTCTTCAATATTGTAATACAGTGAAAATGAATAATGTATCTGATGATGTAATTAGGCTACAACTTTTTCCATTTTCACTTAGAGAAAAAGCTAGGGCTTGGTACAATTCATTGCCACAAGACTCTGTAACCACTTGGGTAGATCTCTCATCTAAATTTTTAAGGAGATTTTTTCCACCATCTAGAACTGCTAGGTTAAGAAATGACATCACAAACTTCAGTAAGTTTAGTGGTGAATCACTTTATGAAGCATGGGAAAGATTTAAGGAGGCAATTAGAAAATGCCCCCATCATGGATTACCAGATAATCTCCTTATTGAGATATTCTATCTCAGTTTAGATGACACATTGAGATCTCTGGTAGATGCTGCTTCTGGTGGTGCATTAATGAGTAAGACATATGATGAGGCTAGTGCTTTGATAGATGAAATGGCCTCTAGTGCACATAATTGGCAATATGAAAGAGGTAAGTCTAGAGTGGCATCTGTCAATGATATGGACACCTTAACAGCTCAGATTTCTGCTCTTACCGCCCAGGTAAGTAAACTCACCTCTGCACCTTCTTTCAATGTTAATCAATTTTCTTATTGTGAGTTATGCTCAGGACAACACTCAACTCTTGAGTGCCCATCTAGAAACTTTTCCTCCTCATCCCATGGAGAGCAAGTAAATTTTGTCAACAATTTCCAAAGAGGAAATCAAGGACCCTATTCAAACACCTACAATCCAGGGTGGCGTAACCATCCAAATTTCTCATGGAGAAATGATAACAACGCACTTAAACCCCCTGGATTTCAAAAGCAAGGTCCTAATCATAATACTCCCCATCAACAATATCCTAATCATAATACCTCTTCTCAGCAAGGTCAGTCTAAAATGGAAGAACTCATGATAAGTTATATGCAAAAGACTGACACAATGTTGCAAAATCAACAAGCCACCATTAGGAATCTTGAAAATCAGCTTAGTCAAATGTCTCAACAGTTGAGTAATAGACCATCTGGGTCTTTACCTAGCAATACTGAGCAAAATCCTATGGGTGTAAATGCTATTATGTTAAGAAGTGGTAAGGAATTGGTTGATAAGAAACTTGAGGAAGAGGAGGTTAACCTGGGGAAAGATAAAGGGAAACAAAAGGAAGAGGAGCCAAAGCAAAATTCACCAAAAGTGAAAGCATATGTTCCTCCTATTCCTTTCCCAGGAAGGCTGAAGCAACAACAATTGGATTCACAATTTGCTAAATTTTTAGAAGTCTTTAAAAAATTGCAAATTAACATTCCTTTTGCAGAGGCACTTCAGCAGATGCCATCATATGCTAGGTTCATGAAGGATTTACTCACAAAGAAGAGGAAGATTGAAGGGAATGAACCAGTGATGCTTATAGGGGAATGTTCTATGATCTTACAAAAGAATTTATCCAATTTGCCGAGAAAACAAAGAGATCAGGGAAGTTTTACTGTTCCTTGCACTATTGGTAATTTTAATTTTGATAAAGTACTTATAGATTCTGGTGCAAGTATAAATTTAATGCCTCTGTCCATTTTCAAAAAACTAGGACTTGGAGAATGTAAGGAGACGCACGTTACCTTACAACTTGCGGATAGAAGTGTCAAGTACCCAAAGGGTATAGTGGAGAATGTCCTAGTAAAAGTGGACAAATTCATCTTTCCAGTTGACTTTATAGTCTTGGAAATGGAAGAAGATAGAGAGGTACCCATGATCTTAGGAAGACCATTCCTAGCCACAGGTCAAGCTCTAATTGATGTAGGACAAGGTAAGCTCACCCTTAGAGCACTAGATGACCAGGTAACATTTGATATGTATGATCCTGTGTTTTTGTCTAATGAGAAAGCAATGTATTCTGACATATCTGCTGAGGGTGAAATTACTAACAATGATGTGGAGGAAGATGTAAGGCAAACCACTCTTGAAGCTATCTTGAATGAGATAGATGATTGGGGGGATGAAGATGAGCAAGAAAACAAAGGTCGTGAACAAGTACCCCAGACTGAAAATGTTGTTGCTTTTGAGAAGACAGATGACTATGAGAAGCCACCAGTGCCGACACTAATGCCTATGCAAACACTTGAACCTAATGTCTTTTCTAATCAATTGTTTGGTTATAAGTGTCTGAATTTAGGAAATCCATGGCCTCACATTAATCAAGCGCCTATGACAAAAGAATTGCAGCAGCAGATTCAAGGCCAGTTGGATGAACATAGGGAAATCCTGGGATGGTCAAGGGCAGACATCCAGCAGGTAAGTTTGTTGATATCTACCTACAAAACATTGGTGGAAGCTGAAAAGAAGGGCACCATACCATGGAAGGAAGCTTGGAATCCTAATCTGAAAACGATGGTGTTGAAGGAGTTGTTTAAACTCCTTGATGTAAGCTAACCCTGATAGTCAGGCTGATGACTATAAAACAAGCGCTTCATGGGAGGCAGCCCATGCTTAATAAGTATCTATAATAGTTTCGTAAAAAAAAAAAAAAAAAAAAAAAAAAAAAAAAAAAAACTAATTCAAGGCTGGATAAGAGCTGCCGGTGCATTCAAGACACTCCAAGGATGACAGACATTTTAGGAGGAATTTTCTTCCTGATGAACAATTTTATACCAGGGAAGTACCAGTATTTCAATTTCTGCATTGACATTCGTTTCCTTAATTTTGTGATATATTAGGAACAATGAGGACATTGTCCAATTTAAGTTTGGGGAAGGGATTATAAATGTAGAAGTATAATGATTGCACACATCATGAGCTTACAAATCCCATGCTTTATTTATGTCCTTAAGTGTTTTCAATGAAATCCTGAAATTGAATTAGATTGGTGCCCTACTCGCCAATTGTTGTGACTAGTTTACATAGTTAAAATTTAAGAGTAAAATCTCTAGAGAACGGGGTTTACCCTATGTTGAGCCTTTGAACTTGAGATTGAGTCCTTAAGTTGAAAAAACAAGCAAGTTTACTTCAAGGAAAAATTGGTTGGGATAAATCTCTCTTGAAATTTCTTTGAGAATACCTTAACACCTAGTGAAAGAGGTAAAGGAAATATTTTACTTAGTGATCCCTTAAAAAAAAAAAAAAAAAAAAAAAGCCTTTACTCCAATAACTCAGGAAAGTGAGTTAAGAGTATCCAATCTTAAATGTTAGTGTGAGGAAGAGTTCGTAGGGGTCCCTTTAAAACCTGGTCACTTAGGCGATGAGCCCAGGATGTGCCGACTCAATGAACTCACAATAACGAGAAGGGCGGAAAGGAAAAAATATTAGTACCTTAACGCAAGTCAGGTTGACATGGGCGAGCTTTGGTCCCTCAAAAGAGTGAAGTCTCACTCCGCTGCCAATCAAGGCAAATAAAAAAAAAAAAAAAAAAAAAAAAAAAAAAAAGAGGGGGGAGAAATTCTAGAAAAAAATGGATACCATATGCTTTCACTCCTTGTTATCTTGTTTAGAGAAGTAAAATTGAGGGAGATGATACTTGCTAATAACCAATGAAGTTTAAATGAATGTTTTTCCTTATGGACTAAGTATTGTTTCTATTGTTAAACACTGGGATTAAAAATCTGTTGTATTTAGATTAACTACTAAATTTCAACTAGATATACTAGTTACAAATTTCAGTATGGTCAGAACAATGGGCACCAGAAGTTCAATGATGGATTTCTCTTGTTTAAATCAATTATTTTGCTTGAGGACAAGCAAAAGTTCAAGTGTGGGGATGTTGATAAGATCACATTATACTTATATTTTCTTTTGGACTTATATTAAATTTATTTTAATATTATAAGAAAATATAAAGAAATGATACTTAATGGTATTTATTGTGAAAATACAGGTTTTGAGGACCCAAAAGTAAATTACAAGTTAATTGGAGGAGTTTTTCACAAAATTGAAGAAGTGAGCGAAGGATTGCACTGAAGGCCGCCGTCCTTGGGCCGGCCTACATTCAAGGCCGCCGGCCTTGAGCCGGCCTTTAAACCGGCCTAAAAAAGAAGCAAAGCCGCCGGCCTTTAATCCGGCCTACATTCAAGGCCGCCGGCCTTGAGCCGGCCTTCATTACTCCCCGGATATCCATTGCGAGAATCTCTCCAAAATCATATCTTAATTAATTTGCTGACTCAAATCCTCATCAGATCAACCTTATCCCCCTCCTCTTTGGATCTATAAATAGACCCCTTGTGTGAACCTTGGAGGCATCCTTTCTTTGGTTAAGCATCCTTTCTTTTGTTTAGAATCCTTTTGTTCTTCTTCTTTGTTTTAGCATCATTTGTCTTTCTTTTGAATCATTAGAATTTCCTTAGGTACTTTAGATTTTTCCAAAGTTTAGTTTGAAGGAAGAATGTCATTTTGTTGAAGTTTGCTTTCAATTGAAGAATTCAAGGAGTCATTTTTGAAGATTGAAGCTCTTGAAGATTATAACCATTGTTTCATTTACTTTATTTTCTTTTATGCCATTTATTAGTTGTTTAATATGAATTCCATTGCACCTCTTTATTTCAATTGTTTTTATGCAACTCATACTATAATGTTCTAAATCATCCTTGTGGGAAATTGGATGAAACTCTAGAATGTTAAAAAGATAATTGTAGCCATGTTATGTAATTAGGAATTATTAGGATTATTCATGATTGCAATTCCTTTGATTTCAATTATAATCAGTCTTTGATTATAATTGTTAGAAATCCTTTTGATACGGGAATTGATTAGGATTTGTTAGGAATTCTTAATTAGATTGATTATCAATACGGGAGTTGCGATAATTGGTTTAATTAGAGTTTATGGAGGGCGCAATGCAATGTTTCTTGTTAATTAATCACTAAGGGATTAGGGTTAATTGATTTAGGGCATTAGTTGTTTGTAGCATCGGGAGGTGTATGAACATAATTTTGATTCCTTGGTTAATTGGAGACGCGGAAGCCGACTAATTGATTTAAGGTCAACATCCCTAAAAAGGATTTTCTAAACTCACTTGAATAACCTTATAACCACTAGTTGATATAACTTGGTAGCAATTTGATTAACAAATCTAAGGTGAATTCTAATTTCCCTTGTTCATAATTGATAGATTCGTCATAAAATTTTTCTTGTTGCTTTAAGTTAAATTGTTAGATTAGACATTTCAAAACCCCTTTTTAATCACCTAGATATTGATAAGAATTGCCAAAGATCTAGTACTCTATTGGTTCCTCGAGGGATCGACAACCTTACTTTTCACCACTTTATTACTTGATACGACCAGTGCACTTGCTGCAATTTACGCTCCCATTTTATATATATGTTCTGAGTGTATCATATTTCATTTTATGGGTTGACCCGAATGGGTGCCTACGTACCTGCTATCCAGGATCAAACAAGCCGTAGTTCGCTTTTCTGAAAACTTTAAGTGTGTTTGTGAATTTTAATTTTGAAATCTCTTTTGCTTTATGTTTTTACTATTTTTTTGGGGATTTTCTAAAAAAAAATCTAAGCCTAAACTTTTATCTGATTTTTTAAAATGGTTTTTAGGAAAAACATCAATTTTGGATTTATTTGAAGAAAATGATTTTTCTAAGTGTTAAAACTTATTTTTTCTATTTTTTTTATAATTTTTGAATTTTTTATTAATTTTTATGATTTTCACGATTTTTCTTTTTTTTCAGTATTTTTATGATTTTTTTATTCTTCTACAATTTTTTTATAATTTTTCTAAGTTTTCATGATTTTTATGTTTTTTTGATTTTTATTGATTTTTAAATTTTTGTGAATTTTTTTTAAAAAATTTTTTATCCTAAATATTATCTATCCTATTTTGAAATCTAAAATTCTATTATTATTTTTCTAATATTTATATTGTTTTTCACATTTTTTTATTATTATTTTTTATTATTTTTCTAGATTATTAAACCCAAAAAATCAAATTTTCTAACTTTTTTCTATTTACGAAAAATAAAAAAAACATAAAAAAATTAAATAACAAAACAAATTAATAAATAAAAAAAAATAATAATAAATCAAATGGGAAATTAAAAATAAATAAATTAATTAAATAAATAAATTGAAAAAAAATCCGGAAAATCCCCACTTAAACCCAGATCCGGGTCGGGGCGCGGGTTTGGTTCGGGGGGTCGGGGGTCGGTCGGACACGGGGTGGAGGGATGTCATTCACCCGGCCCTTCCGGCCGGTCTTTTGTAAGGGTGAGGTGTCGAATCCTAGTTTCCCCGAGGGTGCTGAATCCCAAAGGTGGGGGGTGGTTTGCCCCCCCAGAACGTCTCCCGGTGGGGCTTGGGTTTCCCATCGGCGGTTCGCGGTTTTGGGTTTCCTCCCTTTCTCTCCGATTTTCCCCACCCTTTTTCTAATTGTGATTCGTCCTCTGGGCCCCTTTCCCCCCTTCAATTTTTTTTATTTATAGGCACTTGAAACCGAGGGTGAAAAAAGCTGGATTTCCTCCCAAACGAAGCTAATCGGAAATTTTTAGTTAAAAAAAAAAATTCTGATTTGTTTTTAAAACCATCGATTTGTTGCGATTTGATTCCAATTAGAAGATGTTTATTCATTTCTGTTGGGAAAATCTATTGGATTTGTGTAAAAAAAAAAGGGAAACCAAATAGCCCAAAATGCCCAATTTTTTTTTCCACCCCCGATCTGGACTCGA